>JARQOC010000001.1:355365530-355457623 GCA_033576535.1 Allobates femoralis
GGGGGGCGAGTGCCAGCATTTGGGGGCTGCTGGGGACCCCCAGGGGGCTGCTGGGGACCCCCTGGGGGCCGCTGTGTACTCCCAGGGGGCTGCTGGGGACCCCCAGGGGGCTGCTGGGTACCCCCTGGGGGCTGCTGTGTACCCCCAGGGGGCTGCTGTGTACCCCCTGGGGGCTGCTGGGGGCCGCTGTGTACCCCCAGGGGGCTGCTGGGTACCCCCTGGGGGCTGCTGGGGACCCCCAGGGGGCTGCTGTGTACCCCCTGGGGGCTGCTGTGTACCCCCAGGGGGCTGCTGTGTACCCCCTGGGGGCTGCTGTGTACCCCCAGGGGGCTGCTGTGTACCCCCAGGGGGCTGCTGTGTACCCCCAGGGGGCTGCTGTGTACCCCCTGTGGGCTGCTGGGGACCCCCAGGGGGCTGCTGTGTAACCCCTGGGGGCTGCTGTGTACCCCCAGGGGGCTGCTGTGTACCCCCTGGGGGCTGCTGTGTACCCCCAGGGGGCTGCTGTGTACCCCCTGGGGGCTGCTGGGGGCTGCTGTGTACCCCCAGGGGGCTGCTGTGTACCCCCTGGGGGCTGCTGGGTACCCCCAGGGGGCTGCTGGGTACCTCCTGGGGGCTGCTATATGTACCCCTGGGGGCCTGCTGTATACCACTGGGGCTGCTGTATACTACCACTGGGGCTGCTGTATACTACCACTGGGGCTGCTGTATACTACCACTGGGGCTGCTATATACTACCACTGGGGCTGCTGTATACTACCACTGGGGCTGCTGTATACTACCACTGGGGCTGCTGTATACTACCACTGGGGCTGCTGTATACTACCACTGGGGCTGCTATATACTACCACTGGGGCTGCTGTATACTACCACTGGGGCTGCTGTATACTACCACTGGGGCTGCTGTATACTACCACTGGGGCTGCTGTATACTACCACTGGGACTGCTGTATACTACCACTGGGAGGCCTGTATACCACACTGCTGGGGGCTGTATACCTGTGCTGGGGTCCACCCTCGGCTTATACACGAGTCAATAGGTTTTTCCAGATTCTTGGGGCAAAAGTAGGGGGGTCGGCTTATACACGGGTCGGCTTATACACGAGTATATACGGTATTTAAAAATGTTTCATCTAGGATAAACTGGTGCACTTACTTTGAAAACTAATATGAGAATGGCTGTATAACATTTATTTGGTGGCATTGGAGTTTGTCTACTTCCTCATTGAAGTGACAATTTGCATATGCAATTTCCCAGAGGAACATTGTGGCTTTAAGTTTGAGAATAGCTGATCCCCCAGACCTCGTCTTAGCCCGTCATACAGCCCTATCAGAATTCCCACACACTGCACTGATGAGGGGCAATCACCCTGAAATGCAGCGTCTGCAGTTTGGGCTTCTGATCTGGCACAAATCCTAAGTCATATTAAAGGCTTCTTGAAGAGTCAAATATGACTTTTAGAATTGGTACCTTTATTAGGTGGCATTAGAGTTTGTCTACTTCCTCATTGAAGAGACAATTTGCATATGCAATTTCCCAGAGGAGCATTGCGGCTTCAAGTCTCCTCACTGCCAGCTGGCAGAATACTTCTTCACAAGGAGAATAGATATTCCCACAGATTATGTTAAAATCAGCATTTAATGAGTTCAACTAAAGATTGAGAGCACTTGCATTCTTTTGTATTCAGTTTCACAGTCTAACCAACAAGCTGCAGCATGTACTAAGCAGTGTGAATTTTCAGCAGCAGCAGGGAAGAGGGACACTGAAGAGGTATTAGTAAGGCTAGGTGGGCGGAGATTGAGACTTCAGCAATGTATGAAGCACTGGCAGACACAGACAGAAAAGAGCTCTTGTGCAGGAACAGCATATTAGCCCTTTCCCGTCCTAAAGCATATCATAATGCATAATTTTAACTGACTTGGAGCTAGAAATGGGCTCCCCTTTTCTCTGTATTTATCATAAAATCTGATGACAGCTCTACTTTCAATTTCTGATATTTAAGACCCTATTTAAAAATTCCTTACATAAGGTTTCCATGTTCAATTAGAGTAATTTGAATCTCCTGCATCCTAGTGAAAAATCTGTAACACTTCATTCCATCTCATGTTCCTTTTACAACACCAGAGCCTTCACTTGTGGTGTAGAGTCTGGACACCATCAGATACTAGGTAAGGGGATAACTGCTATGTTTCTACTCTTCATATTTTCACCCTATCTATAACATTAACATTTATTTCCTAATTACTTCTTTGTCAACATTTTTATTTATGGTAGCTTTTTTTTGCTTATAAACAAATACAAACTACATATTCAAACTCCATATTGGAAAAAAAACCACACAATTTATCTCCATAACCATTCCAAACATTCTAATACTGTAGAAAATATAGAAATGGTAAAGGGATCACTAATGGTGGTTTCACACTTGCATTTTTCTAGCCAGCGTCCTAATCCAGCCAAAACCTGATGTTACCTGATCATAATCATAATTCCATCGTGTTGGCACATCACATATCAGGCAGTTAACCAGCAGCCTGAAATACGTTTGTAGTGATGGAAGTCGTTGAGACACAGGTGCAACTGTCGTAAGTGAGCACACAGAGGCTGTGCCCTCTGCATCAGTGATTCTAGGTTAGGATAATGAGCAAGAAATTGTTGGACAACCAGGTTCAGGACGTGAGCCATGCAAGACACTTTTGTGACCTTGTCCTGGCGTAGGGCCCCACCCAGGTTTGCAGTGTTGTTTCACACATCCTTCCCTGGCTGCAAGTTCAGTGGAGACAGCCATTAATCAATCTCAGTCTCCAAAGCTGACCACAACTCCTCAGCTGTGTGACTCACATTTCCCATGCATTTTAATGTTAACACAGTCTGATTGTGTTGATCCCTGCTGGTTTTAAAGTAAGGAGGTGTTCTGGAATCCTTCTGCACACTTGAAATGCATCTCACATTACTGTAGAGGTTTTGGGCCCAGGTAGAGGCCCTAACAGTGGAGGAACTGGTAGATTTAGAGGTTGTACCCCTAAGCTGTAGGGATGTCAAGACTTGCACAGCAGCCCCTTCATCTGCAGCTACTAGAGTCACCCAGTGTCCAGTCAGTGACATGAAACGCCCCTGACTATGCTTACTTGTCCAGGTGTCAGTGGTGAAATGCACCCACTCACTTAATGTTTCTCAAGCAAGCGGTGATGTCTGCAACATGCTGGTGTAGCACAGGAACAGCTTTCTCCAAGAAGTAGTTGCGACAGTGTATCTGGTACTGGGGGACAGTGATGGCCATGAGCTTTCGAAAACTTTCTGTATCCACCAGGATGCATTTCTGTGGCCAGCAGCTTGGAGTTCATGAAGTTCAAGCTCTTAGCTTTGGCTTAGGTAGGAGGAAATGGTCTTTTCCTTGACTGCATTTGCCAGACCGAGGGCTGGCTGCTTTTCTGAGATAGGGTGGAGTAGGGTGTACAAGGCAAACTGCTGGACTCTGAGGGAGGTGCAGACAGAGATATGATGTGATATGATGTTGCCTTCATAAAGAGATGGTAGTCTCGATGTCTGACAGCGGTCAACACCAGCAGATGTATCCACTTCCAAAACAGCTGACTTTCCATCACACTGGCTGTTGTGGGTAAATAGGTAGAAGTTCTGTGGCCAAAGACCTGTGTGACAATAATCCCCACAGTCAGGAAGGATGAAGAAGCCGCAGATGTGCTTGATCGGGAGGTCGGTGTTTGGTGACTGCAGAAAAAAGTCAAAGGACCGCTGTATACAATTAATCTAAACTATCAATCTATATGTGATGAAAAAAAGTAATCATACATATCATCTATGCATATATCTCATATTCATCATAAGTGCAATTAACTCACAGGGAAATAGAGTAGCATAGTTATGGGTTATATAGGGTATGGAAATATTCCACTGTGGTAATGTGGCCCTGCAAAGTATCAAGCCTGTCAAGAGACCAACCTATCCCAATTATACAGATTGTCTTCATAGACACTCAACTAAGAGAGACTCTTCAACTTATGATGCATGACCATGTGATGGTTCATGCATGAAGTAGTCATTATTGATTTTTTTTGCCTCTACTCAGATATTGCTTACAAATTTGGCAGATGACATGACTTGTGTCATCCTTAGCGATATGATCATAGGGCCAGGCTAGGCAAGGCTTAGTGCCCTTGCAACCTACATAATTGCCACTACTTCTACAAAGAGGCAGAATAGTTGTGGCCGAGGGCGCAGTGCTTGGTGTAGTTGCAGTAATTTATCTCCGTCCAGGTAGCCGCAACCTTACCTCATTATTTTCATCCTAATCCACCTGCTCTGCTCATCAACTGCAAGCCTGTGGGATCGAAAACCGTGTAAGTGGGATCTATAACCTTATCATCACCCTCTTGTTCTCACACTCCATGTGCTTAGAGTCACCCTCTTTCTTCCCTGAGTTTAAAGTCAAGTAGGCGTTCGACTCAGGTATCTGAGTCTCATCATCATTATCTCCATCAGCAGGGGTTAAAGTCTGGCAATGAGGGTCTAGATTAGGCTTGGACTCTACTTCTTCTGGGCCTGTATACAGCTCACAAAGATATTGGGCATCATTGCAGATCATTTCCTGCTCTTGACTCAGTGAAGCTTTGGTGCAGACCTCTGGCTCCCAGGCTATAGGATGATTAAACAGCTCTGCAGACTCAGTAATCTGTGTTGATTCGCAGTCTGTAGGGCAGCTGGAGATTTGTGACACATGAGGAAACAAATGTGATTAGGGTGACAACTCTGAGGACTAAACTGTGTGTGATGTTGAAGTTCAGGTGGAACAAAGGCCACTTGATTGAGCACTTGATATCCATTGTAGCACCTGCTCTTTCTCAGCCTAATCTACAAGTCATAGCAATGTGATGCTGCCTAAGAAAGGGATGATAGTAGATCTAAAAGAAGTTGACATGGGAAAATAGCCCCCATTTAACCCAATAACATCTATAAATAAAAACACTGGACAAGCTTGCATGGTTGATAAAGGCCGTCAGGCATTACTCAGGGTTAATCACACAAATTCCAATCCATAAACATTATAAATTCATAAATAAAAAACTTGAATGGGAAAACATCCATCCGTGACTGTATTCACCAAAACTTTCAAAATAAATCCAAAACGCCCTACTGTCTTGAGCGTGTATTTCCCACAAGTAAAGCCTATGACGACTTTTGACGAAGTCCATCCTGTAAAGAGAATAAAGGGGATAACAAAATAAGGGAGGGAGGGTGGGTGACTTCTTCTCCTCAGCTGACCAGCTGACTGACGCTCCGTCACACCAGCTGCTGAATTTGCATAGCACAGAATTGCGCTCAAACTCTTCAGCCAATCACAAGGCTGTAATCAAAACCCAGCAGCTGGGCGGCCACTCATAGCTCCCCCTGCATCTGTTACCAAGCTCCACACTATAAATAGAGCTTCATCCTCTGAGGATACCTCAGGGGTTAATAACAATAAATAAGAATAATAGGACTGATATTGTTTACAAATACAATAAGGAGGGCATTTTCCCATGAAGCCCGAAACCTAATAGGTTTTTCAGGCTGCCCATGGGAAAATAGCCCCCCATTTAACCCAATAACATCTATAAATAAAAACACTGGACAAGTTTGCATGGTTGATAATGGCCGTCAGGCTTTACTAAGGGTTAATCACACAAATTCCAATCCATAAACATTATAAATTCATAAATAAAAAACTTGGATGGGAAAACATCCATCCGTGATTGTATTCACCAAAACATTAAAAATAAATCCAAAACGCCCTACTGTCTTGGGCGTGTATTTCCCCAAACTGGCCGATCAAAATGATAAGGCCCCCCCCCAAACCTAACAGCCAAGACTCAACCATGCTCTGCAAGCCCAAATTAAAGACATCCAATCCAATGTCGCTAAGATGTATGCTGTCGGGGCGGTACATGCCAGGCACAAAACCCTCCAGATCTAAATGACGGTAAGAAAAGCTACCGGTTTTAACCATAAATTTTGACATTGCTCTATTGATTCTTTTTCTGATGTTATCTACAAAACGAGATTCTTTATTAGCCCAAATAAGCCTGGGAACGACCTCTGAAAACACCACCTCCGTATCCGGTAACATATTTTTAATAGCAAGAATATCATGCTTCATCTGCCAAAGCAATGACAGAGTATTAGTGTTACCAAGGTTGTTACCGGCTAAGTGTACAATTATCAAATGCGGACGAGGAGCCAAAAGTAGAAATTTTGGTAAGAGTGGAAAAAGGTCATTCCAACGCATACCTCTGCGTCCAAACCAAAATAAAGAAACTTTTTCTCTGTCGAGAGATAAATTCATTGAATAGTGGCGATGTTGGGCCCTCTTCCTTGCCCAATAAATAAAGGAATATCCTATGATCCATACCGACAAATTTCCTGAAACAAAAGGAAATAATAGCAAATTCAAACTATGGCATTTGGTATAATATAAAGATTTACTCTATGAGAATTCCATCTTCCCACTCTTCGAATATCTGAATCAGATAGACCCAAAGCAGCTGCTGTCGTTGCCGCACCTATCCTAAAAGAATGGGATGAAATTTGTAAATCAGATAAACCGAGCTGCTTCATGCATCTTTTTAACACTGAATTGAATTGAAAAATGGTAAATGGTGATCCGTCCGCATGAATAAACACAGATTGAAATTCTAAAGGCCTAAATTTCAGCCACAGCCGCATGTTAGACACATGGCAAATATCAGAACCGGGAAGTGCATTCAAGCGGATAGATGTTCCCTTACCCATTTTATCCGTCTTTGATTGCCTTAACCGGATTGTTAAAGAATCTTTATGCTAACGGATGTCAGTAAAAAATAACCCCGACATCTCTTTCTTATTGCGACTCACTACTTCGCTAATGCGAAACGCTCCAAAAAACGTTAAACAAAAACATGCCCGAAATAGACAGACTTCGAAACTATCGAAACATACCATTGGTAGAATTGACCATAATTTCCGCAACAACGAAACTGAAATGGCCTTCCATTTGTCTTTATGCACATGTGATTTCCCAAAACCCTTAAAGAACTGTTTAACTGCGAACGAGGAAAATAAAGACTCCTTACCACTCAGTTTCAAAAAGAATGAGACCCCGGAAATGGTTTTGTGAATATGGGAAAAACCAGAACCTTTAGACATAAGTGTATTAATGAAGGCCATGACTTGTTGTATTGTAGGAGCTATAAAATCAGCTTGTGCATAAATGCAAAAATTGCACCAAGCTTCCCATGCAGCTGAATACGCTGACCAAGTAGAAGAGGCAATTGACGCTCTAATATGTTCTCCAGCTACACTTGCAAAAGAGTCCAGAGGTGACCAGGGAGTGGTGTACAGTCCAAGACCATTCCGGAAGGATAACCAATTTCTGCAGATGGTTTCTGATAAACAGAAGAAGAAAAGGAAATAACGATATCCGAATCAAACTGGCCCTTAATCCATACATTAAAAGATAAACACTTGAAAACCACTTGCCGTAAAAGAAAATTAGTTAATCTGTTTCTTCATGATAACGTATTTAAGGCCATTACCAACCCTTTATCAGGAGATTCAATAAAGCACCTCTTGTTTGAAAATTCAATACCCCATAATGATAGGGCTACCAGGATGGCAAAAACTTTACAAGTAGATAGACTAAAATTCGGTGTACTCCTGTTCCACCAAACAGTCCAAGGAGTCAACAACCAATGTGATCCAAAAGTGACTGATAAAACTTCACAATTTGTCATATTAACGGACAAACTAAAATCCGAAGCCTTAACAAAATGTTCTTGTATACAACATCTGCCATTAAAATTCTTCAGAAAACGTAACCATACCAAAAGATCTTCCCTCATTTCTTTAGAAACTCTAATATGTGAACCAGGGGAAGTTATGCCGCACGTAACATCATAAAGACGCCTGCAGAATGCTCTACCCATTGGCATAATTTTGAGTGCAAAATTCAAGCTTCCCAAAAGGGATTGAAGCTGTTTCAGTGTCACCTTTTCCTGTTTCAAAATTTGGAAAATCTTAAAACAAATCCCACTCCGCTTTTCCCATGCAAGGCTCAATTCCATTTTATAAGAATCAATGTGGATCCCTAGAAAATCTAAGCTAAAAGTAGGCAAAACAGTTTTTTCAGCTGCTAAAGGGACACCGAACGCGTCGGTAATATGACAGAAAGCGTTCAAAAGTTGATAACAATCATTGGAATGTGGAGGACCTAAAAATAAAAAGTCATCCAGATAATGTACCATATTACCCTTAGAAACTGTATGCATAGTTGACCATTCCAAAAAAGAAGAGAATGCTTCGAAATAATAACAAGATAAAGAAAAACCCATAGGAAGGCAACGATCAAAGAAAAAAATCACCATTAAAATAAAAACCTAAAGAGTTAAAACCATAGGGAGAAACAGGTAAGAGGCGGAAGGCAGATTTAATATCTACTTTGGCTAGCAGAGCACCTTGACCATAATACTGTAAATGAGAAACGGCCACATCAAAGGACGTATAACGTACATTAGGTAAATCAGAAGACACTTCGTCATTTAACGAACCGCCAAACGGGAATGATAAATGGTGTATAACCCTAAACGAACCTGGTTCCTTCTTGGGGATCACCCCTAATGGGGATACCCGAAAATTTGTGAACGAGGGACTTTGAAAAGGACCTGAAATCCTACCTAGACTCAATTCTTTAGAAATGTACTCAATTATTGAGTTATGGTGCAAATAAACTGAACCTAAATTATTAGAAATAGCACAACCTTCTCCCTGAAAAGTGGGGACATAAAAACCTGAAGAGAAACCATTAACGAGCAGTTGTGCCTTCGACTGATCTGGAAATAGATTTAGTAGCGGACGCATTGCGTCCAGCCTCACTGGCGTCGATCCCTTTTTGCCCAGACTCCTTAGAGCCTGTAGCTCCGTATGTAAAACCATGTTTTTTGTAACATTGGCTGCAGGGTGCCCACCGCCACAATGAGAACATTCGTGGCGAAAACGGCATGTATTCGGCCATTTACAAGCTAAATCATTATATGCGAAACAAAACCCTTTTTTGGGAATTTGGGCAGAAGCTGATTTAGCTACTGATAATCTCTGGGGAAGCATTAAGGACACCCATAATCCCACATCCTTGTGTCCCCAAAGTACGTTAAAGTGTACTGATAACTTTTGGCGGAAGGCTTCATCGTAAAGAAACCATGAATTTCCACCTAAATTTTTATATGCCTCTAAAATAATTTCCAAGTGCTGAAACAAGCCCGAACATAAAGAAGGCTCCCGCTCACCCAGAACTGCTGCGTAGATAGCAAATGCCTGTAGCCAATTTTGAAAAGACTTATAAGAAAGTTTTTTGTCATTATCCATCTCTGTTTTATCTTCTTTTTTATCATTATTTACTGGAACCGATCTCGCTGCATGGAGAAGGGTCAACAAATAAATAAATTCATGTTGCCAAATTTTATTTTTGACAGACATTGGTAGGTGAAACCCTAACGGAGACATTTGACATGTTAATGCCTCTTTCATTAAAGACTCGTCTATAACTACCTGTTTGTTTACGTTATCAAGCTGAGGCAACAAATTGTGTGTTTTACTTATACCCACTAATGTTTCAGCCACAGCTTTTTTAATTATTTCCTGAAAATTAATCGTATTATGGTCGCCATAAGCTGGCAAACTCATAAATCTATTCATGGGGGTACCAAAAAATTCCTGTGGTTCAATAACCACAGAATTTTGTTGGCTGCGCATTGATTCGGCCCCAGGAGATAACCTCCCTTCATCCTCTGATGATTGGGGGGCCAAATCCCAAACTTTAGCAGCCTGTGAATCATGTAATGGCTGATGCGCAGCTGTTACCACAGTCTGAGGTAATGCTGAGTGCATACAATTAGCCTTATCAGAGAGCTCAAAAGCCCTTATGTTAATCCCTCCACTGGGGTAAAACTGAGGTAAAGACCCTGCAACACAACAATCCCCTGTGATATTACCCGATCCTCCAGGCTGAAGAGGGGTTGTCATCATGTGAGTAGGAGCTGGCATCATGTGCTGCCTGTCGAGGGCGGGTCCGGACCTCTTATCCTGTGCCTTCTTCCTCTACTTCCCTTTAGTTGCTGTTGTAGTACCAGCCTCTGTATCCACATAACCGCTGGGAGCTGATTTCTTCTGCCGAGCCCCTGACCGACGACGAACAGGGGAATCTCTTGGTGAGTAAAGCACATTTTCGGTTCTCTTCCTAGCCGCAGCAGGGCCAAGTGAAACCGCTTCTTCCTGTGGTAAAATAGGCGCACTTACAGTTTCGACATCCCTGCAGTTGCATCTATTCCTGACAGGGAGCCATCATTAATGGTAATGCTAGCAGGAGCATACGCCGCTGCTTGAGTAGCAGACAGTGGGGCATTATCTAGGCAGTTCTTAAGCCACTCTATGCCTCCATCCGCATTTAATCTGTCCCTGAAAGCTGAGAGAAGTGCGTCCATGGTGACTTCTTCTCCTCAGCTGACCAGCTGACTGACGCTCCATCAGACCAGCTGCTGAATTTGCATAGCACAGAATTGCGCTCAAGCTCTTCAGCCATTCACAAGGCTGTAATCAAAACCCAGGAGCTGGGCAGCCACTCATAGCTCGCCCTGCATCTGTTACCAAGCTCCACACTATAAATAGAGCGTCATCCTCTGAGGATACCTCATGGGTTAATAACAATAAATAAGAATAATAGGACTGATATTGTTTACAAATACAATAAGGAGGGCATTTTCCCATGAAGCTCGAAACCTAATAGGTTTTTCAGGCTGCCCATTCTTTTTGGCTAGAAGCTGGTGTTTGTTGAGCAGAGCTTTCTGTTACTTTACCAGCCATGCAACACTAAGCGGTTTTCCCTTATCACGTCTACTCCCTTTTCCACCATGACCATGACTTTTTGCATTCATATTTGTTGGTAATAGATTTGCAACTCAGTTGCTGTAGGCCCAAAAAATCTGGGGATATGAATCCAGCAGACCAGATTTGGGAAACACTGGTAGTAGGCAAAAAGTATTTGGTGGCTAGATTTTGGCAAATCTAATGAAAAAGGCTTTTCAGCACAGGATTTGCATAGATTTTAACCACTGCACCAGAGCTGATTGGGCAAACATTGCTTTTAAGTCCTAATAAGGACTGTTTTAGGAAGGAGTCACTAAATCTACAATCTCTATATCTAAAAAGGATTGAAATCGCTACCTAGATATATTTCTAAGTAGGGCACACAGTAGCTGGATTGTCGGCAGCAGCAAGACTGTCACTGAACTCTAACACTGGGAAAATGGTAACCAGGAAATATTCAGTTCTTATATGCCAAGGACATGTGACTTACTCATCCAATGACACAAGCCCTTATGTGCAAAAAGTGCAATTTGCTCTATGGGCACTGATTGGCTGCCAAACTAGACCACCCACAGTAAATGCAGGCGAAAAAAAGGAGACCTGTGCTTATCTGACCTGAGACCTCTCCCCCCTCCTCTCCCACCAGTTATCTCAGACACTGACACTCTGATAACGTAAACAGATGCATTAGTGCAAAGGCACTAATGCTTTTTGTCATCCGAACAGTTACTAAACAAATCCCAATCTTCTGACTTTTCAACAAAGTGTTTGGGCTTGAGACGCCAAACAAAAATTGACAAATTCAGTCCGGATTTGAAATTGGTGAACATGTTTAGCCAAAATTCGCTCATCACTAGAGAGGACCTTGCAGATTCTAATATCTTATGCTTTATAGGAGAGGTAACGACCTTCTCGAGCATAATGCATTTTACATGAGAGTGAGGCTAGGGTCACACATAAGCCCTTGGTCCGTTTTTGGCTTGATTTTTGTCATTTTTTTTTTCTAAGTCCAAAAACTGACAGAAAAACGGATTGGATGTAATAAACACCCTGTCCGTTTATTTCTGGACCTCAAAACATTGCTCTGTCCGTTTTTGAGCCAAAAACGTTGCTAGCAATGTTTTTGGCATCAGTTAAAAAACGCATGCGTTTTTTTAACATGGGGCCCTATGGGAAACGCATGCGTTAACGCATGGCACATATAGGCACCTGCGTTAATGCTTTTGTTAACGCATATGCGTTTTTAATGAAAAAATGACTAAGTCCAAAAACGTTCAGGGGTGCAAGAGGCTCAAAAAGCACCCTATAAAAAACGGATTGGTGATAAAAATCACTTCCAAAAACGGACTTCTATGTGTGACCCCAGCCTGAGAGGACTTTGCTGATTATAACAGCTTACACACTACAGAAGAGAGAAAAAGAGAAAGAGAGAATCCAGCTGACCATGAAAGCTTATACTTTGCAAGAGAGATCAAGGAACCTTACTCATTATAAGACCATACACTTCACAAGACAGATAGAGGATTCCGCAGAGTGTACACACTAAAGAAGAGGGAGAAAGAGAGAGAGAGAAAGAGGATCTTGCTGACCATAATGGTGGGTTTACACACACCAATCATTGTATCCAATCTCTGAACCAATCTCTGGTTGCAGTGAAATCATGGACACATAGTTCCATTTTGTGGCTGTGTACAATATGGAGCAATCTGTCCATGATTTCACTGCAACCAGAGATTGGTTCAGATATTGGATACAATGATTGGTGTGTGTAAACCCACCATCAGAGCTTACACGCTACAAATGAGGGAGAGGATCTTGCTGACCATAAGAGCTTACACACTACAGAAGAGAGGGGATCCTGCTGACAATACAAGATTACACACTACATATTGACATGCTTATTATTTTTTCGATGCACTTTTTCTGCACCACAAATGCAGCAGTCAAAAACGCTGACATCTGTGCAGCAAATGGAGAATACAATTCACTTTGCTGATAGACATTTTGACTGATCCATTCTTGGTGCAGTTTAAAAAAAGGCAGCACCAAAAACGGATCAGAAATGTCCAGTGTAAACTTGTCAAATTTACCTTATATATAAATTTCACCCATAGGTGAAGACAACTGTATTGCTATTAAATGTTTGTTTTTTTTATATAGCAGTTACGTATTGACTCGCGTATAAGCCGAGGGTGGACCCCAGCACAGGTATACAGCCCCCAGCAGTGTGGTATACAGCAGGTCCCCAGCAGTGGTGGTATACAGCAGGTCCCCAGCATAGTGTACAGCCCCAGCAGTGATGGTATACAGCAGGTCCCCAGCAGTGATGGTATACAGCAGGTCCCCAGCATAGTATACAGCCCCAGCAGTGATGGTATACAGCAGGTCCTCAGCACAGTATACAGCCCAGCAGTGATAGTATACAGGACCCCAGGCATAGTATAACAGCCCCAGCAGTGATGGTATACAGGTCCCCAGGCATAGTATACAGCCCAGCAGTGATGGTATGATGGTATACAGGTCCCCAGCATAGTATAACAGCCCCAGCAGTGATGGTATACAGGTCCACCTTACAGTATACAGCTTCCCCCTCACAGGATGGCCCCCGCATGCAGCGCTACGCACATGCATTACCTGGCTATCAGCTGTCACCCTCCGGCGGCGGATCGCTGCTCCTGGCTCCGGGCTGCATCTTCATCTGTGTCTTCGTGCTTGTGGCCGGGGCTCATCGCGATGACGTCATCGTGACCCCGGCCGGTCACGTGACAAGCAGGAAGACACAGATGAAGATGCAGCCCGGAACCAGGAGCAACGATCCGCCGCCGGAGGGTGACAGCTGATAGCCAGGTAATGTATGTGCGCAGCGCTGCATGCGGGGGCCATCCTGTGAGGGGGGGCGCCATACTGTGAGGGGGGCCTGTATAATGGTACTGTATATGCACTGCTCCCCCCCCCCGCTGATGGGCGGGGAATGCAGTGCATATCAAGAATATAATATGAGCGGCACCACGTGACCTCTCCGCTCTATTGTCAGCCCCCGATCTCGGCCCCCACCAGCCAGCACAGGCACTGACTCGCATATAAGCCGAGGAGGGGAACTTTTCAGCCCAATTTTTGGGCTGAAAAACTTGGCTTATACGCGAGTATATACGGTATATGGGAAACACATTGTAAATGCCAAATGAAGTCGCTGTAGAAACACGTGTTTTTATCCAGTGCAATACAAAACATTGCAGGGAACTTTTCCTGTGCACTAGGTGAAAACGCATGTGTTTCTACCACGACTGCGTTTGGCATTGTCTTTGCAATGCATTTTTCATATGTCTATGGGATGCGTTCATCTGCGTTAATGCTAGTGTTTGATAACATCAGTGCAGCTGAAAAACGCATTGCGTTCAAAACGCAGCCCAACCCTTATGTGAAAAGACTCTTAGGGCCCTTTCACATCAGCGTTTTTTTGAAATCACGGCAGATGCGGTGAAAAAACCGCATCTGCCGCGATTACCGCATACCGGCTGCACTTGCGGCGCGGTTGCGGTTTTTTCCATGCAAAGTATAGGCGGACTTGCGGCAGGTGCGGCAAGTGCGGTTTTGCACTTGCGGCAGGTGCGGCCGCGAAAAAAACCGCGGTCAGCCGCGGGTTTTTTTGCGGCCGCACCTGCCGCAAGTGCAAAACCGCACTTGCCGCACCTGCCGCAAGTCCGCCTATACTTTGCATGGAAAAAACCGCAACCGCGCCGCAAGTGCAGCCGGTATGCGGTAATCGCGTCAGATGCGGTTTTTTCACCGCATCTGCCGCGATTTGAAAAAAAACGCTGATGTGTTAGCACCCTTAGGGACACAATTCAATTCCATGCACAGATTTGTCCTTCTGTAATTAAATAACACCACACTTTGGTGGAGGATGAAGTGGTCTGGTCATATGGTCTTGTATCAACTGCCATTTTGATCACAGGAAAAATTTACAATCTATGAGGAGGATACACTGAAAGGTTTGGAGAACAACATATAATACTTATATACTATTGTCACAAAATCATGTCCCCACATTTGTAAATTGAACGGTAAACCAGACATCCCCTTAAGTATTCTATTTAAAACACAATGATTTTCATTTACAAATGGCCAAATAGGAGTTAAAATCTTCTGGGATATATAATAAAGCAATGTTCTTTTGTCCTTTTTGTTTTTCATTAGTTATTAGATGAGAATGACTCACTATTCGTTTCTTCTGTTTTAGCAGATTTATTACTGTTTCAGAAACAACATATGGTGGGAGACATGGTGACATCTCAGGGGGCCGTCACACGCTGCGACATCTTTAGCGATATTGTAAGCGATCACGTGCACGCGCAATCGCTTACAATATCGCTCACATCGCTGGTGAGATGTCACACAGACAGACTCACCAGCGATGCGGAGCCGCGATCTGCTGGTTACTATGGTACACATCGGGTAACTAGGCGCCGCGCGTCGCTTAGTTACCCGACGTGTACCATAGTTACCATCTCCCAGCATAGGCGCGGTCGCTGGGAGATGGATCATCGTGGTGTCATACACCACGATGATGCAGATCGTTGCATCGTTCATCGCTAGATCTGAGAACCGAACCTCAGATCAGCGATGTCACGATCAAGCGATTTACCATCGTAAATCGCTTGATTACATGCAACGATATCTTGCCCGATATCGCTTAAGCGATCAAAAAGGAGATCGCTTAAACGATATCGGGCAAGATATCGTTCCGTGTGACGGCCCCCTCAGATATAGTCCTTGTTCATTTCTACATCAGAACATGAGATCGGTACCAAATTGGAGATAGACAACACTGTCACTCTATTCCTACAACCTACTGAATGCACTCTATTTAATTGTGAATCCTTGCAGACTGAAGGATAAATGAGATAATGTTCAGTTAATATATATTCTTCCAAAATCTATTAACTCCTAGCCGACACAGGACGTTGTACAACGTCCTGGGCCGGTAAGGGGGCTTTGATGTGAGCTCCGGCGCGGAGCTCACATCAAAGCACCGACATCTCATCAGCTGAGATGTCAGGGAAATAGCGCCGATTGGATCAGGGATCCAATCGACGCTGTTAACCCCTTGGATCCCGCCGTCAATCTCTGACAGCGGGATCCAAGGTGGCCGCGGCGGGGAACACGCTGTTCCCTGCCTGCTCCGGAGATGGTATTGCGGGATCTCCGGCGCTCATGTGGCAGCCCAGGGTCCTGGCTAGACCCCGAATGCTGTCAGAGCGCAGTTTCCTGTTGTGGTTTGCAGGCGCTGCCAACCACAACAGGTCCACGATTCTGATAGATACAAATGAGCTGCAGCTCATCTGTATCTCCCAGAAGCGATCGGACTGTGCAGCAAGGTGCCTCTTAAAGGGGCAGTGTAAAAATAAGAATTAATATAAAAATCAAGTTTTTAAAAACCTGTAAAAAAAAAAATATGTAAAAGTTCAAATCACCCCCCTTTTCCCCAATGACAATAAAAGTATTACAAAAATAAAAAAAATACACGTTTGGTATCGCCACATTCAGAATCGCCCGACCTATCATCATATTAAATCCGTTAATGAGAGCCGTAAACTCAGTAACGGAAAAAATGGTCCAAATGCCAAAATTCCATTTTTTTGGTCGCCGCAACATTGCTAGAAAATGCAATAACGGGCGAACAAAACTGCGGATCCCCTCAAAATGGTATCATTAGAAACGTTAGCTCAAGACACAAAAAATAAGCCTTCACACAGCCCCAGATCCTGAAAAATGAAGACGCTACAGGTCGCAGAACATGGCACAAAAAGTCCATTTTTGTTTTTTTGCAAACTTATGATTTTTTTTTCACCACCTAGATACCAATAAAGGTATACATGTTGGGTGTCTACGAACTCGTACCGAAACAAGGCATCACCCCGTCTGATGCATCTATCTTTTTAGGGTAGTTGGTTAACTGTAATATACTGTTTTGTCATTTATCAGATTTGGCATCCAAATTACCCTAGCGTCTGATAATAATAATTATAATAATAATAATAATTTTTACATAACTATTGCCAACATATTCCACACCACTTTGTATTTCAGAGGAGTCATCTACAACAAAATAAGACACTAAAAAATAACACTTACTTTATGATACATTTAGCAAGAGGAATGAGGACCCTGCTCGCGAGCTTGGTTTCTTATGACAAAGGAGGGACACAAATAGGTAAAATTGCTTGTCATTATGGTCTTGCCATCATTAAAATTATTAGGTTTTTCACGTAAGAAGGTTCTGCGGATGTAATGGCGCAGTAATGGCAACTTAGTGATGACTCAAGAACAGGTATTTATTTTTCACAGAAAGATAGTGTCTTAAGTGTTTGGCACAAGGGAATGGAACAGGTAATAGTAAATAAGCAGGTTATACTTTATGAAAAATTCAACAATTCAGATATACAGATTTGTTAAGTGTACCGTCGACCTCACCATGCGCAATGCACATGCGCGGGTTTTGCCTTATGGCCGGGAGCGCCGTAAAGCAAAAGCCGCGCATGTGCAGTGCGTACGACGTCACCATGACCGGATGTGACGCAAATAGCGTCACACCGGCTATTACACCCATACAGCAGGGCGAGGAGGACTTGGATTTATTATCACGCCCCGATGGACGTGATAATGAGCGGCTCAGGCAGGCTTAGGAGCGCACAGGGAACACCCCGTGCGACTTATTCAGGGAGCAGAAGTCACACTTTCAGTAAGTATAAAAGGCTAGATTTCATCTTTTATAAAGAGCATTTCCAACACAAGAGGAATGTTGGAAATGATTTGTGAGGGTGCAGGGACAGGTATTCAGAGGCTTGGGGGTGATTATGAGGGAACAGGTTCCCTTTAAATCTTGATTTCCCAGCGATATCGGCGTGGGAGATTTAAACAAACAGCTGATCTGGCAGCTGTTTAAAACTCACACGCCGACACCTATTCGTTTTTCAACAGTTTTAAACAGCTGTCAGATCAGCTGTTTTTTTTTTTAAAATCTCCCGCTCCGACATCGCCAGGAAATCAGCATGATCTCTCTGCAATGACTGCGTGGGAAATTTAAACAAGCAGCTGACATTGCCGGGACATCAGTGGCTACTCCAGCTTATCTCCCGGCAGCCCGAGACCGCCGATTGGCTGGCCGGGCACCATACTATGTGAACGTGTGCGGAGAATCTCCGCTGCGTTCACATGAATATGGCAGCATTTGCACTGCCTTTGCGTCTGCATTCTAGGCGCATGCAGGCACAAACGCATATGTGAAAGCAGCCTAAAATACATTGATGGTGCCCAGAGGGGTAATAAGAATGTTGTGGAGCCCAGGGCAACTTTTGGACCTGGTCCTTCGTTTCTTCGACCAACTTTTTGCTCGTATGTGTAGATTAAACCTATTACAGTCGATAAAAGATGTATACTCTGTGCAAAAACATGACATACATAAGTACATATGAAAAAGTGTATACATAAATATGCTTCCCTAAAAAACGTAACACAAATATCTAAATGTATTGTGGAAATACATGGTATACATATAGTGTATATCATCTGAAGCACGGTCTGCCTGTGTAAGCAGGCTATTAAATTATTATCAACTAAAAACAGTATACATGTACCATAAACATGGTATGAAGTTTCAATTAACTAAAGTCCAAGTGAGAATGTCTGAAAGTTTACATGATTGCACTACTTTATACCAAGTTACCAGTCATCCATTTAGGGTCTTGCATTGTCTATTTATGTACTTGATAGACTGGTTCATAGTTCGAGAATGATTTTTGCCTTCTGCTCTACACTCGTTTATTGAGATTGACGTCTGCTCATCCACTACCATGGTGCATAATATTTCAGTAGTTGAGCTTTTAAGGTGCTATAGAGACGTTTCAATCAAAAATGAATCTGAATAACTCTTTCCTTGTGACAGATTACTACTGTGATTTAAGTACACTGAATTTTCTTTAATATTTGACTTCCTTATTTCTGGAGGATGACAGCTGAATACAGAAAGAAATGATTTATGCAGCTTCTACAGCTTTCAATATGTCTGTAGGACTATGTCTTCAGTGTCAATGTTGTGCCCATATTCACTAAACTTTTATCTTTTTCCAGTCATCCTCTACAATAATAAGTCTTTTCAGTTTGTACCTGTCAAAAACTACAACCCCAGTTCCAAAAGAGTTGGGTTGCTGGTAAAATGGAAAATAAACAAGAGTGATTTGGAAATCTCTTATAACCATATTTTATTCACAACAGAACATAAAATATAGCTCAGAAATATTGAGTATATTTAAATATTATAAATATGAAATGATGAGATTTAGATTTTTTTATATCATTTAAAAAAATTAACACATTTGAAAATTAGTGGCAGCTAAATATTAATAAAAAGTGGGAGCAGGGTACTAAAAGGCTGGAAAAGGAATAAAAATGTTACAAGATCCTTTTTTAACTACGTTACATGACAGTGTATAAAAGAACATGTTAGAGAGGCAGAGTCGCTGGGAAGCAAAGATGGTCAGAGGTTCACAAATCTGTAAGGCTATGTACCCACTGTGCTTATTTTTTGTGCCATATTTGTGCTGCATTTGTCAGATGTACGGTTGCAGCTGTCTATAAATAAAAGCAGCACAAACCTATTGTGTTTGTGCTGCATTTGTGCTGTGTTTGTGCACATACAAACAGCACAAAAGCACAGCACACATATGGGGATGCACAAACACAGACAGACACTTTTTCACCCTTCGCGGTGATTGCATGGTTATCCTCAATGATTCTGTCTCGGTGGATTAGCGGGAGCTTTCTTTATCCATCTGACCGATCCTGTGCACCATGTGGCAGGCTGAGTCACATGGTGCAAAGGTCCTGGCAGATAGCTAAACACAGCTGCCACAGCATGGAGGAAGAATCACCAGGGATCACCGTGCGATCGTCGGAGTATTGGGGCATTTTTATTTTGGAAATCACAGGAAAAAAGCATTACTAATGGACTGTGGGAATACCCATCCATTTGTGGTGGTTTTTGGGGGAGGGTTATAATGGAGTCTATGGGAAAAATGCAGCCCAAAAATAGGCATGTTAATTAGAGATGAGCCACCACCCTGATGTTTGAATTCGATTCGATTCATCGAATCGGGTGTGTGTTCGTAGAATGTTCGTTGAATGTTCGTTGAATGTTCATCGAACACCATCGAACACATATAAAACATCTTCTAACTTAGGAGCAGCTCCAGGGAGCGGGGAGCGCAGCACCAGGGAGTGGGGAGCGAAAGACCCAGGCGGGGAACCCGGCGGTGAGGAGACCACCGCTGGCTTTCTTGCTCTGTGCTGCGCTCCCCGATCCCTGATGCCCCCTTCCCGATCCCTGGAGCTGCTCTCCCTGCCCTGTCCTAACTTAGGATCAAGCGGCGGGGAAAGCGATGAGCGGGGAGTGCAGCACAGAGCAGGAAAGCCAGCGGTGAAGTCTTCTCACCGCTAACTTTCCCGCCGGTTATTTCAAATGATCAGCTGATGCAGATCAGCTGTTCATTTGAAGTAGCCGCAATGCTTTCAGGGTTCATGTCAGTTCATGCAGCATGAACTCACATGAACTTTCCCACGGCCACCCAGTGCACAGCTCAGCTACATCTCTGGTAGAGATTCTCTACCAGAGATGTAGCTGAGCTAAAAAAGAAAACTGGATTGGACTACGTTGGACGGAAGATAATTTTTTAATAAAGATGGCGTCTAAGTGTTGTTTTGTTTTTCATTTCTAATAAAGAATTTTTACTCTGTGTTGTGTTTTTTTTTAAACTTTACTAGAAATTTATGGCGGTCATGTCTAATATTGGTGTGACCCAATGAATTTCGGGTTTAGGGCCAGCTGCTAACACAAAGCTGGCCCTAACCCCTTTATTACCCAGTGAGCCACTGCACCAGGGCCCTTTATGAACTGGCGCTTCTATGAACACGCCATTTTGTTGGGTGGCTGCGGGCTGCAATTCGCAGCGGGGGAGGGGGGGCAGAAAGCTTTGGCAAAGCCCCACTCTTTTTTTTTTTTCAGTATTTCATGAAAGTCATGAAATAATAAGGGCTTTCATATATTTCTGTTTCCAGGCAGGTACAAATAGGCACCTGGGGGTTGGTGGCAGTCCATTGCTGCATGCGTACCTGGCTGGCATACAAAAAGACGGCGAAGCCCACGTCGTAATTTTTCAGAAAAATTCATAAAACAATAAAAAAAAAAGGCACTCCATCTTTACTAATCCCTTAACCATCATCTCTGTGACAGAGTAGATGGTCGAGGGGTTAATAAAGATGCAGTCCCTTTTTTATGGATTGTGTTATGGATTTTTTGTAAAAATTTCGACGTGGGCTTTGCTGTATTTTTGTATGCCAGCCAGGTACAGCAGGCAGGAATGGGCTGCCCCCAGGTGCCTATTTGTACCTGCCTGGAAACAGAAATGTGGGGAAGCCCTTTATTTTTATTTCATGAATTCATGAAATAATAAAACAAAAATGCGTGGGGCTTTGCGCTATTTCTATGTCCAAGCCAGGTACAACTAGGCAGCTGGGGGCTGGTATCCGCAGAACAGGGAGGCCCAAGCTTCCTGCTACCCCCCCCCCTCGCTGTGAATTGCAGCCCACAGCCACCCCAGAAAATGGTGCATTCATAGAAGCACCATCTTCTGGCGCTGTATCCAGCTCATCCAGGGCCCTATAATAATAATAATAAAGCTTTATTTATATAGCGCCAACACATTCCGCAGCGCTTTACAATGTAGGGTTAGAGTACAGAAAATATAATACAGTAAGTAATTACAGTAGAGAAGAAATACAGTACAATAATTGGATACAAAACAATAGGCATAGATTCAATGTAAAAAAGAAAATACAATAAATAAAGCAAGAAATGATGGTGACCCTGCTCAAAAGAGCTTACAATCTACGACGGGATAGGGGTTGCACAAGGTACAGGGGCTTATTGCACTCATAGTCCAGGCATCTTGAGGAAATGGGGCATAGAACTAAGCTTACATGAATGGTCATTATACAATCTGTGTAGACCTTTTTTGGTTTGGTGGAGTTTATAGAAGAGTAATGTCCAGAGGGATAGCCCATTCACTGTCCACAGTGCAAAGGACTTCTATTAGGGAGTATGATAGGCCGCCTTAAAAAGATGCGTTTTTAGGGATCCTCTGAAGCCATGCAAGTTGTGGATAGTCCTGATTTCTTGGGGTAAAGCATTCCAGAGTTTTGGTGCAGCTCTGGAGAAGTCTTGGAGCCGGGAGTGGGAGGATCGGATTAGTACAGATGTCAGTCGAAGGTCATTTGAGGAACGTAGAGAACGGGTGGGGTGATAGACAGAGATGAGGGAGGAGAGGTAGGGGGGTGCTGCACTGTGAAGAGCTTTGTGGGTGAGAAGAAGCAATTTGAATTTGATCCTGTAGTATACGGGCAGCCAGTGCAATGACTGGCACAGAGCAGAGGCATCTGAGTAACGATTGGCCAGATGGGTGATCCTGGCTGCTGCATTAAGGATGGACTGGAGAGGAGAAAGTCTGGTGAGGGGGAGGCCGCTTAATAGAGAATTGCAATAGTCAAGGCGGGAATGGATTAGGGCCACGGTGAGGGTTTTTGTTGTTTCCAGGGTGAGAAAGGGGCGGACTCTAGAGATATTCTTCAGGTGTAAGCGACAGGAGCGGACAAGAGATTGTGTGTGGGAGGAGAAGGAGAGATCAGTGTCAAACATAACACCCAGACAGCGAGCCTGCTGCCTAGGCGTTATCGTGGTGTCACAAACTGAGAGAGAGATGTCCGATTTAGGGAGGTTAGTGGATGGGGGGAGCAGAAGAAGTTCAGTTTTGGAAAGGTTTAGTTTTCAAATAGAGAGTGGACATGATATTGGAAACTGCAGCTAGACAGTCATTGGTATTCTTTAATACCGCAGGGGTAAAGTCAGGGGCTGAAGTGTATAGTTGTGTGTCATCAGCATAAAGATGGTACTGAAAGCCAAATCTGCTGATGGTCTGTCCAATCGGGGCTGTGTAGAGAGAGAAGAGGAGAGGGCCAAGGACTGAACCCTGAGGGACCCCAATAGTGAGGGGAAGAGGGGAAGAAGTGGAGCCAGCAAAAGATACACTGAAAGAGCGGTCAGAAAGATAGGAGGAGAGCCAGGAGAGAGCAGTGTCCTTTATGCCAATGGAATGCAGCATAGAGAGTAGGAGCTGATGGTCGACAGTGTCAAAAGCTGCAGAGAGATCAAGGAGAATAAGCAGAGAGTGGTCACCATTACGTTTTGCTGTCAGAAGGTCATTGGTCACTTTGATGAGGGCGGTTTCTGTAGAGTGAAGGGGGCGGAAACCAGACTGTAATGGGTCTAGAAGAGAGTGAGTGGAGAGGTAACGGGTGAGGCGGGAATAGACCAGGCGCTCCAGGAGTTTAGAGATGAAGGGGAGATTGGAGACTGGTCTGTAGTTATTTGTGCATGATGGGTCGAGAGTGGTTTTCTTTAATAATGGAGTAATGATCGAGTGTTTGAAGGAGGAGGGGAAGATGCCAGAAGAGAGGGAGAGATTGAAGATTGTGGTTAAGTGAGTGGTGACGACTGGAGAGAGGGACTGGAGCAGGTGTGAGGGAATGGGGTCAGTAGTGCATGTGGTGGGACGAGAGGAAGGAGCCTGGAGACTTCTTCTTCTGTGACTGGGTCAAATGTGGAGAGTGAGCCGGAGGAGATGTGGGGAAGAATGGGGGTGGCAGTGCTTGGAGGCTGAGAGCTGGTTTCCTGGCGGACGTTGTCTATTTTCTCCATGAAGTAGGAAGCTAGGTCATCAGCACAGAGGTCGGTGATGGGGGCCTGCACTTTAGGACTGAGGAGAGAGTGAAAGGTGTCAAAGAGTTTTTTTGGATTGTTGGATAATGAGGAGACCAGGGTGGTGAAGTAGGTCTGTTTGGCAAGGTGAAGGGCAGAGTTGTAGGTTTTGAGCATGAATTTATAGTGGATAAAGTCTCCTGGTGAGCGAGTTTTCCTCCATACACGTTCAGCACTCCTCGAGCATCGCTGGAGGAATCGAGTTTGTGGTGTGAGTCAGGGCTGTTTTGTTCTCTGTTTGGAGGTTCTGAGGGTGAGGGGCGTTACTTGGTCCAGGGAGCTTCTGAGAGAGTCATTGTAGTGATTTACTGCCTGATCTGGACAGGAGATTGAAGAGATTGGGGACAGAGATAAGATGAGGGAGTCTGTGAGTGCTTGAGGGTTAATGGCCTGTAGATTTCTGGATGTGTGATAGGTAGGATTGGGCTGTGTTGGCCGAGGGTTAGTGAGTGAGAAGGAGAGAATGTTGTGGTCAGAGAGTAGAGGTGAGTTATCCAAGAGGGAGGATGAGCAGAGCCGGGTAAAGACCAGGTCAAGGGTGTTACCGTTTTCGTGCGTCTCAGAGGTTGAGAGCTGTGAGAGGCCAAGAGAGGTAGTTAGAGATAGGAGCTGGGATGCAGATGGGGAGATGGGGCTGTTTATAGGAATGTTAAAGTCTCCCAGAATAAGGGTTGGTAAATCTGAGCACATGAAATGCGGGAGCCAAGCGGAGAAATGGTCGAGGAACTGGGTGGGTGACCCTGGGGGGCGGTATACCACTGCTACTTTGAGTTGGAGGGGATGGAATAGCCTAATGGTATGGACCTCAAAAGAAGGGAATGAGAGTGATGGGGCTGGAGGAATGACCTGGAAAGTACATTGTGGGGACAGGAGGAAGCCAACTCCACCACCACATCTGTTCCCAGGTCTAGGGGAGTGAGAGAAATGTAGGCCGCCGTGAGAAATAGCAGCCGGGGAAGCAGTGTCTGAGTCCTGGATCCAGGTTTCTGTGAGGGCCAGCAGGTTTAGAGAGTTGGTAAGGAAGTAATTGTGAATGAAGGGAAGTTTGTTGCATACAGACCGTGGATTCCAGAGAGCGCAGTTAAAAGAGGAAGATGAAGGTGTGCAAGTGATGGTAATGAGGTTAGTGGGGTTTCTATGTGTGGTGGGAGAGGGGTTGAAGTTAGAGGGTGGACCAGGGTTGGGGGAGATATCACCTGACAGGAGCAGCAGCAAAAAGAGGAAGAGCAGATAGCTTTTGGATTTTGGACTTTGTTTATGACGACAAATCTTAGAATATGGTGGGCTGAGAATCTTCAGTAAACTGAAGATGGCATGGGAGCTGTACATAGGGTAGGGCAGGAGTGAGGGGCTGATGTGGATGAGTGGTGATGGAGGGGGGATGGGACGGTGAAGGTAAAGAGCAAGAGCGCATAGAACAATAGATATTGAAGTAAAGGACATGGTGATGGGAAAAGGAAAAGAAGTTAAAAAGGTTTTTTTTTTTTTCCTCCCCTCTCCCTTTTAAGTAGAGTGGCTTACCTGACTCCTGCCCTGACTAACTGCCATGAAATAACTGCATCCACTTAGCATTCAATGCCACTTTGCATGAGATGCCACACGTGTCTGACCCCCCACACGTTTACCCCTTAAGACTGAACTAAATTTATAGGACACACTACCAGATTCAGGTGAGGGGGATTGTGGGAGGAAACATGGTATCAGGTAATTAACAACTACAAGAAACAACAGGGGTGAAAGAGGATGAAAGGCCACAGACATTAGACAAGGCTTCCTCTACACTATAACACCTCCAACGAGATAACATTTACAAATGTGGCAAATTGTCATATACTGGTGAGTGAGGAATGCATACAGACATACAGGCATACAGATGACACAGGAAACATTGCAATAAGTGCAGAGATGGAATATTACCATTACACTAGCTGATGTTACAAGGAGATCATTGCAGCAGTCACAGGTATATTTAACATGCACTGGTACAATGGGTTGAGTGAAAGTAGATGACAGCAAGCAGTGTTGGAATATTACCATTACACTATGTGATTCAAGCTGATGTTACAAGGAGATCATTGCAGCAGTCACAGGTATATTTAACATGCACTGGTACAATGGGTTGAGTGAAAGTAGATGACAGCAAGCAGTGTTGGAATATTACAATTACACTATGTGATTCAAGCTGATGTTACAAGGAGATCATTGCAGCAGTCCTAGTGCAGTGGCTCACAGGGTGATGAAGGGGTTAGGGCCAGCTTTGTATTATCAGCTGATCTCGTATGTTGGCTTTGTTACAGGGCAAACAAATTCACTCCTCTGGCTGCACAGTAGAGCTGATTTAGATATCTCAATTTGTTGGGACCCAGCAGTTCCTGCTCCCACTTAACACCTGGAGATCATGTGATCACTGGTTCTTGTTCAACACTACGTATACCATAATCAAAAAGGCAGAGGTGGCAACATTCTATTCCTGTCTGCCTTCTCTATGGGGAGTTTAGCTGCATTTGGCAGCCAGCAACCTGCCCCTTCAGTTGCATAATCTTTTGCAGTTGCTTACAATTTAATTACCGTATATACTCGCGTATAAGCCGAGTTTTTCAGCCCAAAAATTGGGCTGAAAAGTCCCCCCCTCGGCTTATACGCGAGTCACTGTATACTGTATACAATGTATACAGTATACAGTGCCCCCTCATCTATATACAGCCCCCCGCCGCAATCCTGTAAAGGAATAGGTTAGTATACTTATCCATCCGCTGCAGCTGTCCCGCCGCCATCGCGATTCAGCATCTTCCGACTTCCAGCGTCTCGCGTCTCCTTCCGATGGTCGCAGGCAATGACGTCATTGCCTGTGCGACCGGGGAGGAAACCGGAAGAAGACGCGAGACGCTGAAGTCAGAAGATGCTGAATCGCGATGGCGGCGGGACAGCTGCAGCGGATGGATAAGTATACTAACCTATTCCTTTACAGGATTGCGGCGGGGGGCTGTATATAGATGAGGGGGCACTGTATATACCTCTGGGGCATATACGGTATATGTGGGGCTGCTGTATACTACCACTGGGGCTATATTTCCCTGTGGGGCTGCTGTATACTACCACTGGGGCTATATTTACCTGTGGGGCTGCTGTATACTACCACTGGGGCTGTATTTACCTGTGGGGCTGCTGTATACTACCACTGGGGCTATATTTACCTGTGGGGCTGCTGTATACTACCACTGGGGCTATATTTATCTGTGGGGCTGCTGTATACTACCACTGGGGCTATATTTACCTGTGGGGCTGCTGTATACTACCACTGGGGCTGTATTTACCTGTGGGGCTGCTGTATACTACCACTGGGGCTATATTTACCTGTGGGGCTGCTGTATACTACCACTGGGGCTGTATTTACCTGTGGGGCTGCTGTATAGTACCACTGGGGCTGTATTTACCTGTGGGGCTGCTGTATACTACCACTGGGGCTATATTTACCTGTGGGGCTGCTGTATACTACCACTGGGGCTGTATTTACCTGTGGGGCTGCTGTATAGTACCACTGGGGCTGTATTTACCTGTGGGGCTGCTGTATACTACCACTGGGGCTATATTTACCTGTGGGGCTGCTGTATACTACCACTGGGGCTGTATTTACCTGTGGGGCTGCTGTATAGTACCACTGGGGCTGTATTTACCTGTGGGGCTGCTGTATACTACCACTGGGGCTATATTTACCTGTGGGGCTGCTGTATACTACCACTGGGGCTGTATTTACCTGTGGGGCTGCTGTATAGTACCACTGGGGCTGTATTTACCTGTGGGGCTGCTGTATACTACCACTGGGGCTATATTTACCTGTGGGGCTGCTGTATACTACCACTGGGGCTGTATTTACCTGTGGGGCTGCTGTATACTACCACTGGGGCTGTATATACCTGTGGGGCTGCTGTATACTACCACTGGGGCTGTATAACACCTGTGGGGCTGCTGTATACTACCACTGGGGCTGTATATACCTCTGGGGCTGCTGTATACCACACTGTTGAGGGCTGTATACCTGTGCTGGGGTCCACCCTCGGCTTATACACGAGTCAATAGGTTTTTCCAGATTTTTGGGGCAAAAGTAGGGGGGTCGGCTTATACACGGGTCGGCTTATACACGAGTATATACGGTATATGTTTGAACTTCATTAGAGAGGAAAATGCAGAGGCCTGGACATTTAAGTATATGGACAGTCAAGAAGTAGTTAAATGTATAAAATTGCTTCTGATTTAACAGAAATATCAAATAAAATTGGAAATTTTATTAAATCTTGAAAAATAATCATGATATAAAAATTAGATTATGGATCCTAATAGATTATATTTAACCTTTCATATTGGTTTATTATTAATTTTACTTTCCTATGCAGCATATTCCACTTCATAATCTAATGCAGACACACAAGAATGTATTTTATAGGTTATTCAATTAACCTATGAATATATTTTACATAATGGAGAATCTTGAAATACCCAATGAATACTCAAAAATCATAGAAAATACCCAAATTTATACAAATGTCAAACTTGGACATAGGCTGGGGTCACATTTTAGACATAAATTGCATTCACCGCATCCGGATCCGGATGCGGTGAACGCAATGCTGGTCACACACATTTTCCTCCGAAAATGTGTGCTGAATACCGCACTGCAGTTTCCGGATGGCTCAGGATGTGTAATCCTGAGCCATCCGGCAACTTCATAGTTTGCGTATCCCGGCTATTGCCGGGATAAGCAAACTGTACTATGACTAGTAAAGTGTTAAATTTACAAAGTAAAGTAATGTTTGAGTTCTCTAGGGGGGGCTTAGACCCCCCTAGAGAACGGCCGGCCACTCCGGTGGGCTTCTAGTACACTTGCTCCCAAGTGCAAGTCCCCACACCTCCAGCCCCCCGAATCACTATACAGGGGTGCCTGCACCCCTCTTGTATAGTGATTCCTGTATATGGGTAAAAAGATGTATTAAAATATTGCTTTAATCTCATATTTACGTGTTCTTGTCGGCTGTGGTGTAGGCAATCCATGGGCGGGGCTGTTTGCGGCAGCCTCCGCCCCCTCATTCCTTATGGCCGCCCCCTCTGTGCCTCATCCATTGATTTGAGGACGGCCGCGTCATGAAAGGGGCGGGGCTAATGGTGTGCCGCGATTAGCCCCGCCCCTTTTATGACGCGGCCGCCCTCACATCAATGGATGAGGCACAGAGGGGGCGGCCATGAGGAATGAGGGGGCGGAGGCTGCCGCAAACAGCCCCGCCCATGGATTGCCTACACCACAGCCGACAAGAACACGTAAATATGAGATAAAAGCAATATTTTAATACATCTTTTTACCCATATACAGGAATCACTATACAAGAGGGGTGCAGGCACCCCTGTATAGTGATTCGGGGGGCTGGAGGTGTGGGGACTTGCACTTGGGGGCAAGTGTACTAGAAGCCCACCGGAGTGGCCGGCCGTTCTCTAGGGGGGTCTAAGCCCCCCCTAGAGAACTCAAACATTACTTTACTTTGTAAATTTAACACTTTACTAGTCATAGTACAGTTTGCTTATCCCGGCAATAGCCGGGATACGCAAACTATGCAGTTACCGGATGGCTCAGGATGACACATCCTGAGCCATCCGGCAACTGCTGTGCGGTCCAGGGAAACGCTGTGAAAACTGCTGCCTGCATGATTTTTAACGCAGGCAGCAGTGCCGGATACGGCCACCGGATGGCTTGTGAAGCCATCCGGTGTTTTGCATTGGCTCCTATGAGGAGCGTTTCCTGATCCGGTTTTGAGCTTTTTGAAAGCTCAAAACCGGATCAGGATTTTGTACAAAAACCTGAAATGTGACCCTACCCATAGTGTAATCTGAGACCTCTGCACTACAATATAGGAGTCTTTTGATTCAGCCACTGTGGATCCCAATAGATCATATTAGATCACTACAGATATGTGTTATCTGCCATTGATCGTGTGAAACAATATAAATATTACATGTGTGAACAATGCCTAATTTTATTTCAAAATGTGCTTCATTGATTCAAATGGGATGGTATGCCTCACATAGATGCGCAGATTGATTTCTTGTAGGATTCCCTTTAGATGTAGTTCAGAAACATGTGTTAAGACAAATTGGCTGACAGCACTGCATAAGTGAGGAGGCTGATTATGCAATACATGTCCTTTCAAAAGAACCTAATATAAATGATTAACATTTTATTGAAGTAATTTTTCACAGCTATATTGCCTAACAATCAAAAACCCTGTTAACATTGTTTGAAGCCCTCCGGCTCTGTACTGAGGAGGGGCAATAAGCTCAAAACCGCTGTCTGCAGATCAGTGCCTCTTGTTTATATGAAGAAACTTAGGTTTGGCTAATATGCAATACTTGTTATAGGATCAGACTTTGACATTTTGGGTAACTACATCCGATAGGGGATATTAGAGACACAGATTTCTTCTATAGGAGAGCTAATTGTCAGGCCTATAGGACTTACTGTACCAGTTGGCTTTTTCTGCATAGAGAAGCTGTTATGTTTTGATTGGGATTAGGGATGAGCGAGTCCTAAATTACTCGGAATCGCTAGACCCGCACGAGTCCGAGCCCAGGACTCGGTACTCGTGGCGAGTCTAGCGAGTCCAATGTTAAAGAATAGGGAATATGGATTCGCGAGTCCCGAATAGATAATACAGGACTCGGAATCGCAGACTCGCTAGGATTCGGAGCATTGGACTCAGGGGCTGGCTGGAGCCTCTTCCCCTGGGTGGCAGGTCCAGGCAGCCTTGAGAACCGGGGGTGGGGGGGGTGCTGTCGGGTCCAGTGAGCCTTGAGAACCGGGGGGGGGGGGGAGCTGTCGGGTCCAGTCAGCCTTGAGAACCGGGGGGGGGGGTGCTGTCGGGTCCAGGCAGCCTTGAGAACCGGGGGGGGGGGGGGGGTGCTGTCGGGTCCAGGCAGCCTTGAGAACCGGGGGGGGGGGGGGGGTGCTGTTGGACCCGGCGGCCTTGAAAAGCGGGGGGGGCTATCAAAGCTGACCTTACCTCCTCCAGCCGCGAAGCAGCCCGCCTGCCGCAAACCGACTCGCCGGATTTGGACTCGTTACTGAGCGAGTATTCGCTAAAAGACTCGCCGATTCCCGAGTCCAGCGAGTCCCTTAAGAATCGCCGAGTAACGAGTCCTAGCGAGTAGACTCGCTCATCCCTAATTGGGATGTATAATACAGTGTCACAATTGGGCACCAGAGGCTTTAATCATCAATGGCACTTAACCCCTACCCAACATGCCTAATTTTCATTGCTGCACCCACGGTTATTAGAGGCAGGTTCTGGCTGTGTGCGCTGTACACCTGCTACTGACTTGTGCTGTACATGAATGGTGGGTGTTGTTAAAGGGTTAAAGGGGGTGTCCAGTCTAAAACTGAAAATTCTGTGTCACACTATGTGACAGTAGACTTATGAATCCTCCCAGTGCCCGCACTGTGCGTAGAGGATTCACTGTTTTGTAAATCGGGAACGGACTGCAATTATGTGTTATGCATGTTCCCATCAACACAACGTCTAGTGTGCGGCCTCGCTCAATACCAGTGTATGGAGTGGATGTGTCGAACTAGTGGGAGTGACCACCTAGTGGGCATGCTTTGCCCCATACATATATATATATATTTTTTTTTTTATAAAATTCATGTTAAAGTAAAACAATTGCAGAGCCTCTAACTACCCTGAAAATGAAAAGATGTATAAACAACAATGAGGTCTTTGGACATTGAATTTAGTCTCGGCCAGGTTGACACCAGATTACTAAACCATCACTTCCACCTCATCTCCATTTCTAAGGGGTACTTCACACACAGCAACATCGCTAGCAACATCGCTGCAACATCACAGGTTTTGTGCCGTAACAGTGACCGCGCCAGTGACCTCGCTATGTGTGACACGTAGCAGCGATCAGGCTCCTGCTGTGAGATCGCTGATCGTTACAAATCATTCAGGACCATTTCTAGGTCGTTGCACTCCCGCTGGGCAACGTGTATCGCTGTGTTTGACAGGGACAACGACCAACGATCTCAATACTACGCCCGAGAGTGACAGACTCCCAACGACCGCCGTATTGTTCCGTATCATTGCTGCGTCGCTAGTGAGATCTGACTGTTTGACATCTCACCAGCGATCACATAGTGACGCACCAGCGATCCCGGCTAGGCCAAATCATGGTCGTGATCGCTGGAAAGTGGTAGCATGTAAAAGGGCCTTAGCAAAAATCTTAATTTAATTTCCTTGGTTTATCTTTAGGAGGCATCTTCCCATCTATGCCATGCACATATATCCTGTTACCATCTCTTAAATGTTGTGTGTTAATCTAAGTAAGTCATTTGTAAATCTGCCTGAAGAAAGAGCCTCTGTACTCTGAAAATTTGAAAGTATAATTTTTCTGTTTAGCCAATAAAGATATCACGGCTAGAATACTTTTGTAATTTTTTTTGTCATAAAAGTATTTACATAGATTTTTCTAGCTAACACAGTACCACAATAAAATTTTGTATTCCACATCAAACTAAAGAAGGAATAGTTTGCTTTTTTTTGGCATCAAAAATAAATTTCTTATTGGCGCAGTAGCAACAAGTTTGGTATTTGTTCATAAAGTGAATAAGTAGAGATGAGCATACCTTTTGATGCTCAGTTTCAGGTTGCTGAATAGGCATATGTGCGCCAAATAGATCAACAAACAGCCGAACTTCCAAATCCTATTCAAATCAATGGGAGGCAAAATCAATGGCCTAGAAAACACCTTCAAAGGGGTCCAACAGCTGCCAAACACAGCTCAAACTGTTTTACATTAGAGTCCCACTGTTTTGGCACAGACATTATTTTCCTACACTCTTTGCATGCTTCAGCGCCACTGTCAGCATAATTCTATGCCTAGTCATGAACATCAGACATATTAACTGCTTTCCTCTCCTCTGATTGGTTAAAGACATATATTAGACTTGCCCATCCTCTCTGTGATGGAAAAAATTTTTGTGCCCCCCAATTTTGATAACGGCCAGGGTAAAGCCACTGGCTGTGTTCTGCAGGCTACAGCTGTCTGCTGTACTGCTGTCTGGTGTACCCTAGCTGGTGAAGAAAAATAGGGGGTACCTCACAGCTTATTTTCTTATTAACTAGTTTTTTAAATCTAAATACCAGGCTAAACATTATTTTGTGCAACATGAAAGCACTAAAGTGTGCAGGCTTACAATTTATAGGGGGTGGGAGATTATATAGTTGTTTGACATCTATCCAATCTCTAAATCTATCTATTTTCTCTATCTATAAATCTATCTCTACTTTACATCCATCTATCTTTCCATCCATCCACCCATTGAACAGCTGAAAAGTTGAGTAATCTTTAAAATCTTAAAATAAATATAGCAGCCTGCAGCTGTCCCAGGAGTGGTGCCCACATTATAAGCGCCACTCCTGGCACTTTGCCCCCACTTTCTTGCTGCTCAGATGCGTTGGCAAACAGGTTAATGCTATTTAGCGTGGATGCTAGCTGGGTAATGTCAGCTGGCAGCAAGGCCTGAGGATAGTAATGTCAAGGCGTCAATCAAATAGCCAATATTACTAACCAAGTCAGTAAGAACACAAATAACTATTTTATGTGAAAAATAATACCAATACATTCCTCTTTCACCTTTTCATTTTTTTTTTTTATTAAAATCCATTTATTGAAAGTTTCCCATTCCACCCCCCAAAAATGATGTAAAAAATAATTAGGACCCCTCCAAAAAATTAAACTAAGTACATGCTGAAGAAGTCCCAGCATTTGGGGGAAAGATCAGTGACTGCATACCCCTTATGGTGGGACAACAGGCACTGCATGACTCTCGGCATTGACTTCCGTGACTTCCCTGAGGTTGTCTCAGGTTACAGAGCAAATATCATGCCGCAAGGAATCCTGCTGTATGACCTGGGATAACCTCAGTGGCGTCAGCACTCATAACAATAGCTGTTTCGTGAGAGGTGCGATATCATGCAAAATGTAGCAGGTATATCTCACCGATATCATGAGACAGCACGTGTGAGAAGCTGTGACATCAGGGAGTGCAGCGCAGTTCATACTTTTGGGATAGCCCCTGTGTCACCCCTCGAGTCTAACCTGCAGTAATATTTATGATGGCACCGCTTGTCACACTCTCACCAGTGCCTGCTCTCACAGCATACGGAGGATGAGAAAACCATTATGTTATTATTCATCGTACCACATGAGTCACGTAATTGATGATAATTTTTCTAATAATTTATCTTTGCATTCATTTTATACTATGCTTCCACTGACATATCTCATGTTCTCTCTTCTCCATCCTTTCTTCATCCATTTCTGCTGTGTATTTATTTAGAAATAAGAGATTATTGTTCGTCCACTATATATTGATAAACATGTTTTCTACTTTCAGTTTAGTGGATATTTTTTCTCTACTTCACTCTTACTAAGTTCTGTGCACTTTGTGCTCTATGTTTTTCTAGCATATGGGGGATGCTTTCTGTGAACATCACCCCACCATATTGTTGTAAGGCAATGTGACCGCAATATGTTGTTTGATGCTTCTTTAGAAGAAGATTTTGAGAATCTGCATCAAATTAGCATTTTTATTCTGAAGCCAGCAAAGTATATGAGAGTTCAGAAGTGCTGTGCAATGTGGGTGTTTTTTTCTTCCAGATTTGGTGCAGATTTTGGGGCAGAAAAGGTGCAAGGAAAATAAGGAATGTGAGCACAGCTCTTCTACTGGTCATAAACATTCCTGGCCTCTGGACAGACATGCAGATTTTGATACAGATTCTCAAAATCTGCATTAAAAAAAGCATAAAATACACACCGTGGGCAGAGTGCCTAACAGAATTCAGGGAGAAGTGCAGTTGTAGTAAAAGGGCTTGAGGATTCCTCTCACCCCCTTGCTGCCTCCACAGAGACTTCTAGGGCCAACTATAGTTCTCAAGGTCTGAAAACAGTCTACATTTTCATTATTTCCTGCAGAGATGATGATTCCAGCACCTTGTGCAATGCTAAGTAATTCCTAAAGACATGCACTGTTTACGGCCCTCAAGACGGTTCCTCCGGGGAAAGTCGCTCTTTCTAAGCACTTATCTTCTGACCAAGAGATGGGGATTCTGATAACAGGACTGCTTATGATTAAAAATTACCTACAAGTGTTTAAAAAAAATAAGTTTTACAAACTGGAGAATCAGTAAGAGGAATGTTTTCATTGGATCATCTACTTACATGTCATCTTTAGCAAAGATCTTGTATATTCTTCATACTATAGTTTATTTTAACATACAACAAAGTTACCTTTGAATTAAGCCCGATCCTGGTGGTCTTGCGGTGTTCTGGGGTGACTAGTGGAAATGTTGACCTTATAGGAGTTGTCTAGAATTCTATTAACATGACTGATTTCCTTCAAAAACATCACCCCTGTCTACAGGATGTGTGTGATATTGCAGCTCAGCTCAATTGAATCGAATGGGTCTGTGCTGTAATAACACATGCAACCAGTAGACAGGGGTGGTGCTGTTTTAGAAAGAATGTAGTAAAGTTTTATTAATCCTGGACATCCACTTAAATGCGTTGTAAGTTCTGTCTGCCTGATAACTGTCTACAAATGTAAGAATTAAGGAGGTCCCCTGACCCTAATTACACCCGTCAAGAACATGTGAATATTGAAGCCTGTGGGGGGCACTCCTGCTGCTTTTATGTGGCTATTACAAGGATTTTACACCCTTTCACCACTGAGCAATTTTTTAATTATGTTTTTTCCCTCCTCTTCTTCCAAGAACCCTATCTTTTTAATTTTTCTGTCAATATAGACACATGAGGGCTTGTTTTTTGTGGAATGGGTTGTACTTTTGAATTACATCATTCATTCTACCACATAATGTACTGGAGAATGAGAGAAAAATTCCAAGTACATTGAAATTGCAAAAAAGTGCAATTCCACAATATTTTTTTTAGTTTTTTTCATTTACCATGTTAACTATATGGTAAAAGGGATCTCATAAGATGATTATCTAGGTCAGTATGAGTAAGCAGATACCAAACATGTTTTTTTTTATTATTATTACTATTTCAATGGTGAAAAAAAACTGAAATTTGTAAAAAAAAAAAAAGAAAAGAAAAAAAAATGCTTTAGTCATTATTTTCTGAGACCTGTAACAATTTCATTTTTCAAGATATAGGGCTGTGTGATAGCTTATTTTTTGTGCTCTGAGCTGACATATTTACTGATAAATTTTGAAGCAGATACAATGTTTTTATTGCCTTTTAATTCATTTTATTGTAACATTGTGGTGGCCCAAAAACGTAATTCTGGCATTTTTATTTTTTTCCTGTTACATCATTGACCAACTGGATTAATTTACTTCATATATTGATAGCTTAGACTCTTACAAATGCAGCAATACCAAATATGTGTATTTTATTGTATTGTTATAATGATTTTTTCAGTATTGTTCCTTTTGTTGACCATGGGTGCCCCCAAGAGGGTGAGGGCCCTGAGCAACTGCTCAGTCTACCCCTCTTAACACTGGCCCTGCTCTCGCTCTCTCCTTCTCTCGCACTATTGTGGAATTTAGCAAATATAAAAAATTATGGTAATAATAATTGACCTAAAACAGGAAAGGTTTATTCTGATTTTATGTCATATAATGAGAAAAACATACATATGTGTGTTTTTATATAGCGAATGTAACTTCTCGTTTAAACTGTATAATGGCCATATGCTACTTGTATATGAGTTGCTATCACATAAGTGTAGAAGAGGTGGAATTGCACGCTGCTGACCCTCTGCAATACAAATAAAATAATAGTAATAAAAAATTATAATATATATTTTGTAAAATATATATATACATATATATATATCTAAAAAATGAAAAGTTTTCAAACAGCAATCCAATGTGGGTGCAAGGCAGCTGGCTTTCTTTACAGCCTTATATACATACGTATAAAAAGTTCCACTGCAGCACTCCTTTGGTGAAGATTAGTAGTAGTTTATTTCAGGCTTCTGTTACACATCAGCAGGAGATGGCTACGTATCGGGCTCACACGCCCTTTGTCAAGCAATCACATGTCAGCTTTCTCAGCCTTATATACAGTCTACCAAATTAACACATAATATTGATCTTTCATCTAAATCAATCATAAATTAGTGAATTACAGTGTTTTTTTGTTTTTCTATGATCCACTTTGTGCCTGTGCGTGTTAAATATATTATACTATTTTCTCCTATCTTAGGTCTCGTACTATTTACACTCTCAAAGCATTTCATTTCAGTATATCCCCTTAATTTTTTCTTAATTGAGTAAAGTACTTTATATTAAGCCATTAATGTTCACTTACAGTGCAGCGCCATTACTATTCCCGCTCGTGCCTCGTCTCGGCGTTGCGGAAGTGTCTATTGATCATGCGCCCCTCTTCGTTTACTATCACCATAGCTACGAACTCGTAGCGTCATCTCGCGATGACCGGGTGAATCTCGCGCATGCGCGATTACTTTTCTCTTTATTTACACCATTCTCGCATATATCTCTGTTGAACTGTGTTAGCGAGCGGCGGTTCTCTGCCATATTAATGTAACTATTTAATGATCAGATGCATATACCTGCTTTAAAGGTAGAATATCAAAGAGGGTATAATTAAGTAGCTATCAAATACGTGATCCTAATATAAATCAACTTAGTCTTATGTGCTCTCCGCCACACACTTCTTTAACCCCTCACATGTCTTTTGCCCTGGTGTAAAGGGCTCCAGCACTGTGAGACCCCCCTTGGAGATCTCTGGATTAGGACCAGGTTTCTCCACTATAGAGGTCATTTAAGGGTTACCTCATTCATACTGCGGGGCACAAATGACAAAACATATATTTGCTGCTTATTCTTTTTTTTATTTTATTTTTTAACTGATTTTTAACATATTTTTAACAAGCACCTCTAGTGGTGAAAATTAGGTAAACACTATGGCTTTGCACTGAAAGGAACTTATGGCTTACAAAAACATGGTAAATAAGTTCAGTAAGAATGTAGGTGGTTCGAAAATTAAAAATAGTGAAATAGCATTTAATGATTTGAAGTTGAGAAAAAGAAGTGAGTTTACACCAAAAGAATCTAGCACGGCTATAGAGACATTCATTACATCTGTTAAGAAAGAAGTAGCAGAATTGAAAATAAATTCCAATAATCAATTAAAGAAACCTAATATAACCACACAAGAGTGTGAAGCATTAAAGGAGCTGGTCCATGACGACGACCTCATCATTAAACCCGCTGATAAGGGTGGTGCGGTCGTCGTCATGGACCGCTCCCAATATGTGCAAGAAGCTAAAAGACAGTTGAGTGACACAATAGTCTATAAAAAAACTAGATAAAGATCCAAAATTTGAAATCCAGAACATGTTAAAGAATATATTGGGCAAAGCGGTAAAGGGAGGAATTATAGACCAGGATACATTCGACTATCTTATAGTCAAATACCCCAGAACACCAGTACTTTACTTAGTTCCTAAAATCCATAAATCTATAGAACAACCTCCAGGGCGACCAATTGTCGCAGGGATAGACTCAGTGTTTAATAATGTAGGGATTTTTTTGGAACGAATTTTATCTCCTCTATCTACCAAGGCCCAATCATATGTACGGGATACCCAACACTTTCTGGAAAGAATAGCTGACTTACAACCACAAACAGACGACATATTGGTGTCGTTCGACGTATCGGCTTTGTACACTTCAATACAGCATGGGATAGGTATTGAAGCTGTCAAGAAAAAATTAAATACCACAAATTACACTGTTGAATGCCAAGGACTAATAATCAATTTGTTGGAAATCTGTCTACGTGAGAACTACTTCTTATTTGAGGATACATACTATAAACAGCAGGTTGGGACCGCCATGGGAGCGCACATGGCGTGTTCCTATGCAAATATAACAATGATGGTAATTGAAGAAGAACAGATTTATACGTCGGAGCATTTAAAAAATGTTATTAAATGGAGCAGATATATAGACGATACATTCCTAATCTGGAGGGGCTCTACTATACAATTAGAGGAGTTCCACAGATTTTTGAATGGAGTAGATCAAACAATAAAATTCACAAAAGTGCATTCACCGAAAGAAATACAGTTTTTGGACGTGAACATAAAAATAAAAAATAATAAATTAGTAACCAATTTGCATGTAAAGGTCACAGACCGCAATAAGCTACTACATTTTAAAAGTAACCACCCCCTTCAAACTAAAAAAGCGATACCACTAGGACAAATGAAGTGAAGAAGATGAAAAAGAAAAGACCATGGACACCTTAGTAGCCAAATTTGAAGAAAGGGGATATCCAAAAAACATTCTTTTACAACAAAGGAAAAAAGTTAAAAAAGTTGACGGAAAAAAACAAAGAGATAAAACCATAAACAGAATCTCCTTAATAATGGAGTATGGTGAAGAATCAATAGAAATAGAAAAAATCATTAAAAAACACTGGATAGGATTGACAAATGCCCATCCAGATGTTCAAGAATTTAAACTCCCACCCATAATAGCCTATAGAAAGGGAAATACATTAAAAAGACAATTAACAAGGGCAGACATAGGCAGTGCCAAAAAATCGAAACAAACAACCATTACTGGAAAAAAGAGAGTGGGTTGTTTCCCATGTATAGGGTGTTTAGCATGCCAACAAATTTTAAAGGGCGACCATTTTGTACACCATGTAACGGGAGTAAGATATGAGATAAGGCAATTTGTCACCTGCTCATCTAATCATGTCATATACTTATTAGAATGCCCTTGCAAGCTATACTATGTAGGCGAAACGACTTTAGAGCTAAAAATACGCCTTACACAACATAGATATAGCATTCGTCAACAAATAAAAGGATTACCTGTCTCTAAACACTGGATGGAAAAAGAACATGAGGAAAGTGATTTAAAATGGAGGATAATTGATACAGTACCAATCTTACGCAGAGGAGGGGATAGAGAAAAATTATTGAAAGAAAAGGAGCTCAAATGGATAAAAGAATTAAATACTTTGAGACCACATGGTTTAAATGTAGATTATAAATTGAAATTTTTGTTATGAAGATGGTCCCACATATGAGAAATATCCAAACCCTGTATATGAATCTACTTTGTACCTGATATGATGTATAATTTTAATCACAGTTCACGCTATGCACATTTTTTTATATATATATATATATAATAAGATTTCACATTGTAATTTTCTCCTTTCTGGTCTCTACAATAGGAAATTAAGAAAAAGAAAGAAAAGAAAAAAAACATATATTTCCGAGCATCTGATCCAGTGAATCCCCATTTTTTTTATAGTTTATTTTTTTATAGTTTATTTTTTATTTTATATTTTTTCTGTTATTATTTACCATGTTTTTGTAAGCCATAAGTTCCTTTCAGTGCAAAGCCATAGTGTTTACCTAATTTTCACCACTAGAGGTGCTTGTTAAAAATATGTTAAAAATCAGTTAAAAAATAAAATAAAAAAAAGAATAAGCAGCAAATATATGTTTTGTCATTTGTGCCCCGCAGTATGAATGAGGTAACCCTTAAATGACCTCTATAGTGGAGAAACCTGGTCCTAATCCAGAGATCTCCAAGGGGGGTCTCACAGTGCTGGAGCCCTTTACACCAGGGCAAAAGACATGTGAGGGGTTAAAGAAGTGTGTGGCGGAGAGCACATAAGATTAAGTTGATTTATAATAGGATCACGTATTTGATAGCTACTTAATTATACCCTCTTTGATATTCTACCTTTAAAGCAGGTATATGCATCTGATCATTAAATAGTTACATTAATATGGCAGAGAACCGCCGCTCGGTAAGGGCCCTTTCACATCAGCGTTTTTCGTAATTCGCGGCAGATGCGGTGAAAAAACCGCATCTGCCGCGTTTGCCGCATAACCGTTCCACTTGCGGCACGGTTGCGGTTTTTCCCATAGGAAGTATAGGGGGACTTACGGCAGATGCGGCAAGTGCGGTTTTGCACTTGCGGCAGGTGCGGCAGCGAAAAAAACCGCGGTCAGCCGCGGTTTTTTTCGCTGCCGCACCTGCCGCAAGTGCAAAACCGCACTTGCCGCATCTGCCGCAAGTCCCCCTATACTTCCTATGGGAAAAACCGCAACCGTGCCGCAATTGGAACGGTTATGCGGCAAACGCGGCAGATACGGTTTTTTCACCGCATCTGCCGCGAATTACGAAAAACGCTGATGTGAAAGCACCCTAACACAGTTCAACAGAGATATATGCGAGAATGGTGTAAATAAAGAGAAAAGTAATCGCGCATGCGCGAGATTCACCCGGTCATCGCGAGATGACGCTACGAGTTCGTAGCTATGGTGATGGTAAACGAAGAGGGGCGCATGATCAATAGACACTTCCGCAACGCCGAGACGAGGCACGAGCGGGAATAGTAATGGCGCTGCACTGTTAGTGAACATTAATGGCTTAATATAAAGTACTTTACTCAATTAAGAAAAAATTAAGGGGATATACTGAAATGAAATGCTTTGAGAGTGTAAATAGTACGAGACCTAAGATAGGAGAAAATAGTATAATATATTTAACACGCACAGGCACAAAGTGGATCATAGAAAAACAAAAAAACACTATAATTCACTAATTTATGATTGATTTAGATGAAAGATCAATATTATGTGTTAATTTGGTAGACTGTATATAAGGCTGAGAAAGCTGACATGTGATTGCTTGACAAAGGGCGTGTGACCCCGATACGTAGCCATCTCCTGCTGATGTGTAACAGAAGCCTGAAATAAACTACTACTAATCTTCACCAAAGGAGTGCTGCAGTGGAACTTTTTATACGTATATATATATATATCTATATATATATATATATATATATATATATATATATATATAGCGAGGCTGTGATATCAGCCGCCGGCTCCCACTCCTGACAAGTCCTCGCTGTGCGCCTGCATCAGATCAGACACTTTCACGCTGGGAGTGGGCCGCACACACACAGGACGAGGAACAGAGCAGCAGGAGGAGGCACAGAGCGGACATAGGCATGGAGAAGCCCCGTGCCAGTGATGACTCCATAGCCAGAAATGCCCTGTGGACTCACTATCTGTAAAGTTTCTAAAGTTTGTACTTCAGGGTACAGGGGGGCTAGAGCCATGGGGTCCGCTTCCCTGAGTGCAGCAGGCATGCTGCATTCAGAGGTGCCTTTAGTTTGCTATGCACCAGGGGGGTGACAGGTCCTCTTTAAACCAGGTTAGTGATGCACATTGCAGGATCTAAATACGATGCTGTGCAAATTAATTGGGACAAAGCAAGTCTTTACTTGTTTTTCTTGCATTAGTTTTACTATTGCTGATAAGTATTTTATCAGTTCTTGGTGTTGTTTTCCTTTTTCTTCCACCTTTCCCTTTCATTTTGGAGAAAAAGATCCAGTTTCATTGTGTGCGCAAATTATTCTTAAAACGGTAGATTTTCCAATACCAACGGTAGAAGTGATTTCTCTTACAGTCAGACTTGTATATTCATTAAAAGTAATAATTCTAGACCTCTTCCATGGAGTAACATCCATTTTTACAGGCACAAATCACACTGAGAGAAAAAGTACACTAAAACACTCCTCACAGAAACAAGCTCTCAACTGAAGTTGAGGTGGCAGCTAGCTGTTTTTTTCTGACTAAAACAAGTCAAACCGCATTTTGTTACTCAAGGTTGTACACTCACACCTGTTCATAGCAGTTAAAACTGGTTTGAATCACTGACTGGTAACCAACTTACGATTTTACTTAAAAAATGCTTTGTCTCAATTAATTTACACAGCATTGTAACATTGGTTGGCAGTTTAAAAACATAAAAGGACATGACAGGCTCTCTTTACCTATATCACAGCTATAAGTCCCTGATTCCTAGTTTCTGCTATTAATCCTATCGCTGCCACAAGTACCAGACTACAAGTAATTTTCTACTGTACCAGTGTGTGGCTGCCTTCCAGCTGCATATACTTCTCCTAGCTTCACTTGTTAATCTGTGGTTCTGCCTAAAGTGCTCTCCTGCTCCTCACTGATCCATGTAGTGTCCTGCTCTATTGGATTATCCCCTCCTGTCCATATTTCTCACCCAGACCTTTCACATAGTGAATCTACCTCATTAATAGAGCCCATTGCAGTAAAGTAGACAATTACAGTGTTAAATACCTGTTTTTCCCTCTTTCTTTTGGAACTTAATGCCTCACTTGCAGAAATGACCACTTGCAGCTCTCCTAATCCTCTATATATTGAATCTCTGTATTATTCTCTTTTCTTGCCACACTAATCTTCTCCATGCTATATATAATATTTTTTAATGTTGCATGGTTTTCCCTCCTTATCCCTATGGCAAAGCTGTGAGTTAGGACATCCTCTCACTATTCAGATTTACCAGAAAATAGTAATTGTATTGTATATTATTGTAGTCTCTCCTGTATAACTGTACTATATCATATGATGTAAAAACTGTACAGTAAAATGGGAGTTTGACTGGCTGAACCTGAGGCCAAGTAAACCCTTCCTAGCTGAGGCATAATCTACAACAATGTTCCCTAATATTTCTGATCTTCAGAGCCACTTTCAGCTCTGAAAGAGGATCATTGCCTATATTAAGCTCTGAAGCAGGGTTGCAAGCCACATTCAGCTCTGAAATAGGGTTGCAGGTCCCATTAAGCTCTAAGATAGTTTTGCTAGCCATATTCAGCCCTGAAATAACATCGCTAGCTGTGTTAAGCTCTGAGATAAACTAGGCTGCTCCCCTCTCATACACCACAACCCATGCACACAGATAAGCCTGGCTCACCGCCCTCACTAAAAAAGTTCGACAGATATCTAGGGCGGCTGAGCAGAGATGGAAGAAGTACCACTCCGTAAAGCACTTCACCTCAAACAAACAATCCCTCATCATCTTCAAGAATGTACTCGCTGCCGCAAAGCAAGACTACTTCTCTTCCCTAATAACCGCTTTGTCCCGCAACCCCAAGCAACTTTTCAAAACTTTCAACTCTCTACTCCGTCATGCTGCACCCCCTCCCTCTCCCCTTATCTCCGCCGATGACACCCAGCTCTACCTGTCTGGCCCTGACATCTCCTCCTTACTATCCAAAATCCCGCAATGCCTCTCCGCCATCTCATCCTTCTTCTCCGCCCACTTCCTCAAGCTCAACATGGTCAAAATTGAATTCATCATCTTTCCCCCTAATCGCTCTCCCCCCACCCCAACCTATCCATCACTGTCAATGACTGCACACTCTCACCCGTCCCCCACGCCAAGTGACTCGGGGTACTCCTTGACTCTTCCCTCTCCATCAAGCCCCACATCCAAGCCCTCACCACCACCTGCCGACTCCAACTCAAAAACATTACCCGAATCCGCTCCTTCCTGAACAAAGACAGGGCTAAAACACTCGTCCATGCCCTCATTATCTCCCGCCTAGACTACTGCATCCTCCTCCTTACCGGCCTCCCCGCTACCTCCCTCGCACCTCTCAAAACCATCCTCAATTCCGCTGCTCGACTCATTCACCTGTCTCCCCGCTACTCCCCTGTCTCCCCCCTCTGCCGAGCCCTTCACTGGCTCCCCCACTTCCAAGAGCTCCCCGTTCAAAACCCTAACCCTGACATACAATGCCATACACAATCTTTCCCCCCCATACATTTCTGACCTGGTCTCCCAATACCTACCCTCACGCAATCTGCGCTCGTCTGAAGAGCTCCTGCTCTTCTCCCCTCGCATTACCTCCTCACACAACCGCATACAAGACTTTTCTTGTGCACTCGCCATACTTTGGAACTCTCTCCCCCACCACGTCAGACACTCCCCTACCCTTGGAACAGTCAAGAAAAACCTAAAGACCCACCTCTTCCTTCAAGCCTACAACCCACACTAAGAGCCTTCAACCCACACTTCCACCTATCTGCTGCTCCTCCTCACCCCCACCTCTCCCCTTCTTACTGTCTCCCCCATCCCCTATAGACTGTGAGCCCTCATGGACAGGGTCCTCTACCCTACTGTACCTGTATGACTGAAGTGTCATCACTTTATGTCTTGTCCTCGTCTGCCTTCACGCATGTAAAGCACTATGGAACCTAATGGCGCTTTATAAATATTTAATAATAATAATAATAATAATAATAATAATAAAGATAGTCGTAAGCCACATTATGCTTTGAAGGAGGGTCGCTAGCCACATTAAGCTTTGAGAAAGGGTCACAAGCCACATTTAGCTCTGAAAAAGGGTCGCAAGCCACACTCAGCTCTGAGACAGTGTTGTGAGCCACATTCAGCCCGGAAAGAGGATTGCAAGCCATATTAAGCTATGAGATAGTCACGAGCGACTTCCAGCTCTGAAATAGAGTCGCAAGCCACATTAAGCTCTGAGACAGGTTTGTTAGCCATATTCACAGAAGTGTCACCCTGAGGCCCTTTACCAGTATAATGCAATAAACAAAAAGGAGAGAGGAGGCGCAATGGTGCAATACCGTCTGTATAATTAATCCCTCAAGAGGGTTATATATATGTGCACTAACCTGATAGTTGCGCAGGCCATGCACAACACTGTTGTGAGCGTTGTTTTTTTTCCTAGTTACCTCATGTCCTCACAGCGCTGGAACCGAGCTGCTCCTGCCGTGTAGCTCAATGAGACAATGCAGTTTTCTGAAGGATCCACGGTCTGTAATGGGCGCTTAGGTAAAAGCAAAGGATTCCCAGGTAAATTAAAAAGGCTTTATTCCTCGTGCCTCCATAGCCACAACATGTTTCGACGGCTTGTGACCGTCTTCATCAGGTGAAAATGTTTTCACCTCATGAAGACGGTCACAAGCCGTCGAAACATGTTGTAGCTATGGAGGCACGAGGAATAAAGCCTTTTTAATTTACCTGGGAATTCTTTGCTTTTACCTGAGCGTCCATTACAGACCGTATATCCTTCAGAAAACATTACCAGTATAATGACAGCCAAAGCTGTTCCACAGAAATCACATTGAGGCAGTATGCCAAAATTTACGGCTTCCCACAATACCCCCATTCAGTATTCTTGTATTAAGCATGCCCACCATACTGTCACCTCCAGCTTAAAGCACCTCCCCTTATAGGCAGTATAATCCTGTCTCCATTTTAGCACGCTTGTTATATTTAAACCTCCAAGGTCACTATATGAGTATACAGAGCTTATCTTCTGTGATGGGGATCTCACTTGATTCATCGGCCATGTTCGCACACCTGCGCTCTAAGTATTTAGCGGTTCTGTGCTAAATACTTAGGTTTTGTGAGAGAAGCGCAGGTGCCTGTGTGCCGGCGCTTCCTGGAAACGCAGCCCTTGGTTACCCGATGTGTATCGTGGTAACCATTTCATACAGCAGGCTGCCTAGTGTCCGCTTATGCCGAGCGCAGAGGGATACGCTGCTAGCAGAACCGCTAAATACTTAGAGCGCAGGTGTGTGGACATGGCCATCATCTAGAAACCTGCTCTTCATATCTGTCGCTAGACCATGTGCTAATGCACCAAGCTGGCAGACAGTTGTGAGCCACTCTTCATCAGCCATTGAGGCACATGTTAGTGACCCCTCATCTACTATGTCTAAAATGGCAGTTTCTTTTTTAGGTGGGCCAGATGTGCTGTATGTATATATATTTTCTTTACTTGGCTCCGTGGCATGGGTTAATATAATCTACTACACTATTCCTTTTTATACAGTATACTGAGATAAGCCTGCACATTGAAAGTCAAGGGACAATGCTTTCTGTAAACAGACCTAAAGTACCAGACAGATTAATCTGCAACTGAAAAAGATGATGCTGTTTTTCCAAAATTTAATGCACTTTTTTTTCCAATAGTAAAATGTGTAGTTAAAAGTTATGTGCCTAAAAATTGCATTAAAACGTTCATGTATCATATGGTAACTGTACCTTTTGATACATGGTCACAGGCTGCATTACACACTTTTGCTATGTGCATAGAAATGCCAACAGTGGTCACGGGTGAAGACTAGTTAGGATCTAAATTATTTAAAAGTTTTTTTTTATAAAAAAACTATTAAAGCAGAGCTCTCATTGGTATTTTTTTCCGTTAAGTCATAGAAGTACTGGTACCAAATGAACATTGAAATCAGATTCACTTTTTTTCCCACAAAATAAAACCTTTAAAATATTTATAAAACTGTTTTGATACCAGAGGCTCATCAGAGGTACTGCAAGAACCCTGTCGGTTTGTATGCAAGACAGTTCTGTAATATAGGAAGAGTTAGTATGTCCTAAGAGTGATGTTTCATAAAATGTAAATTACTTAAAGGAGTTGTCCACTGCACTCAATCAGTGCTGACTTTACTGTCCCGTCAACAGTAATATTAAACAGCAAGAGGAAATGAGCGACCACCCGCAACTCTGACTTCCTCTTGATGTTTGAGCGTGAGTATTGACACCACTGGAGTGGTGCTGACGCCGGAAATGAGTATAAGTGTTGTTCTTTTTAATGGGGGCAAACATGGTGAATGAGAAGGGGTTTTCCGATTAGTGGAAAACTCCTTTTACTATTGTACTGTTTTTGCAGTAGCAATCGAACTGAAAACATTAGCATGACTGCATCGCCTTGAAGAATCACCATTCATTAGGATGCTCATTGCACATTGCAATACTCATTTATTGCACAGCTAAAAATAAAGCTATAAGAAATGTGCATTAAAAGGTCTTAGACTGATGACCTCTGAAACTGAAATGTGTAATGCAGATTGATTTATTATTGCTTATTAATTGTTTTAGTACAGGAAATAGACATCCAAAGCCAACTGGCAGTCTACCACAGTCCTTACTGTATCAATAGTCTACATTAAGTGCTAGGATAGTGACTGACTTGGGGACTTTCTTACATATGGAGCAGTGTGATGCCATTACGGTCTTCTTTATAAAGTTAAATTAACTGAATAGGCCATATATTTGTTAACTAGGTAAATAATTTTATCTAAACTAAGCAAGTCTTTATGAAATTAATTTAATAAATGTTTGTAGATAAATTGGCATTGATTTATCATATACAATATTTTCTCCTCGATCCAGGCATACATTCTGCTGTTATAATTTCTTGAAATAAATCATGATAATGTCTATTAAATACAAATGGCCTAATCATATCAATTAACAATTCTGCACACAGTTATGTTTGTGTTTATTTACATATTACCAATCCAACCTCCTCCCCAACCTGATACTTCCCACTAACTCTTCCTCCTATCTCTCTTAAACTAGGATAAACTACAGCAAAATCCATACCCCTGATCACCATCCACCTGTTCCCACTGTCTGGAGCACAATGGAAAACCCGCTCTGTCTGCAGTTTACTCCATGTGATCCACCATCTACTCACTTTCTCATCTCTGTCCTCCTCAATACCTGCCACCCAGGTCCAGCAACTAGCACAAACTCGCAGAAACCTCGCACATCTAGACATTCACACACACACTCTGACTCTACTCTACCTCAATCCTCCATATCTTCACTATATGACATGGACAATGCCACCGATTTCTTCAATGCCACCCTCACATCAGCTATTGACATGGTCGCCCCTGTCGTACATGGCAAAGTGTAATATACCAATAGACAACCCTGGCCAACACCCTTATCAAAAAGCTTCAGCAAGTGTCCAGGATTATAGAATGACGTTATAAGAAAATACACTTGCATACAACTCAATTTCATTTAAGTAAGCTATACTCACAATCAAATCAGCCCTCACCTCTACTAAACAGACCTACTTCACAAGCTTTGTATCTTCCTTATCCTTCAACTCCAAACAACTGTGCAGCCATTTTAACTCTCTCCTCCAACCACGACTGACCTCTCCAACCTACCTCATCTTTGCTGAGGATTTCACCACACACTTAAAAATAAGATTGACCAGACAAGGCAAGCTTTTGTTGTTCTACCACACCAACCCCTCTGTATACCAAACCTCTACCCATCCCTCATAATCTTTCTCTCCAACATCACTAAAGGAGAGTTTGCTTACCGTATATACTCGTGTATAAGCCGAGTTTTTCAGCACAAAAAATGTGCTGAAAAGTCCCCCCTCGGCTTATACACGAGTATATACGGTAGCCCCAGCTGTATACAGCCCCCCTTGCTGCACACCTGTAAAGTAAGATGTCAGTATACGTATCGCTGCCGCCGCTCCGCTGCTCGGTCACCGCGCTGCTCCGGGTCTTCATGCTTCCTTCTCCGGCACACAGGAAATGACGTCATTGTTCGAGCGCCGGAGAAGGAAGCATGAAGACCCGGAGAAGCGCGGTGACCGAGCAGCGGAGCGGCGGCGGCGGCAGCGATAAGTATACTGACATCTTACTTTACAGGTGTGCAGCAAGGAGGGCCCTGGATACCACGGGGGGGCTGTATACAGCTGGGGCTGCTGTATACAGCTGGGGCTGCTGCTGTATATACTCCCTGGGGCTGCTGCTGTACATAACCCCTGGGGCTGCTGCTGTATATACCCCCTGGGGCTGATGCTGTATATACCCCCTGGGGCTGCTGCTGTATATACCCCCTGGGGCTGCTGCTGTATATACCCCTGGGGCTGCTGTATATACCCCTGGGGCTGCTGTGGTATATACCCCTGGGGCTGCTGCTGTATATACCCCTGGGGATGCTGCTGTATATACCACTGGGGCTGCTGTATACTACTACTGGGGCTGCTGTATACTACCACTGGGGCTTCTGTATACTACTACTGAGGCTGCTGTATACTACTACTGGGGCTGCTGTATACTACCTCTGGGGCTTCTGTATACTACCACTGGGGCTGCTGTATATACCTCTGGGGCTGCTGTATACTACCACTGGGGCTGCTGCGGTATATACCACTGGGGAGGCTGCTGTATACCACACTACTGGGGCCTGTATGTACCACTGGGGAGGCTGCTGTATACCACACTGCTGGGGGCTGTATACTACCACTGGGGAGGCCTGTATACCACTGCGGGGGCCTGTATACCACACTGCTGGGGGCTGTATACCTGTGCTGGGGTCCACCCTCTACTTATACACGAGTCAATAGGTTTTCCCAGATTTTGGGGGCAAAAGTAGGGGGGTCGGCTTATACACGGGTCGGCTTATACACGAGTATATACGGTATCTCTTCTCCAAATAACACCTAACCATTTGTGCACTTGAACCCATTCCATCTCACCTACTCCCTAACCTCATCACCATGTTTGTACAAGAACTAACCCTCCTCTTCAACCTATCGCTAATTTATGGCACCTTACCCTCTGCTGTCAAACATGCCACAATCATGCCTATCCTCAAAAAAATCAAACTTTGACCTGACTGCTATGCCAAGCTATCGCCCCATATCACTGCTCCCATTCACTTCCAAACTCCTTGAGCAGCATGTTCATCCTCAATTTTTCTCCCACCTCTCATCTAACTCTCTCTTTGACAACCTACAATCTGGCTTCTGGCCCCACCATTCCATCAAAACTGTCCTGATCATAATTACTAAAAACTTACCTACAGCTAATGGGCTAAGTAAAAGTCCACTTTTCTCTACATGTTTTGGACTGCTGCATGGAATTACTTAACAGTCTATCTATCTATCTATCTATCTATCTATCTATCTATCTATCTATCTATCTATCTATCATCAAAAAAACAGGCAGCACTGCAGGCACAAAGATGTTTTCTGGACCCTTTATTAGGCCACATGATGCAACGTTTCAGTCAAAAAGACTTTTTTCAAGCATAGTGCTATTGATACAGACTGAGGGTTTTAAACCCTCCCAAGTTAATTAATAATTAAGTGTAAAAGAGTAAAATTGATACATATAATAGTTTGTTTTCTTAAAAACATCATCACAGTTTTAATTCATACATAAAGTGCAGACATAGTGCTTAATATGCAAGTGTACAGCATAACATGCCTTGATATGCCATAATTAATCTTGATTACAAATCTGTGAAAACTGTGTAAAGATATTTACATGGTGATATGCTGGTCACTCCCCCTGCAGCCATCCATTATTGCCTTCTCCTCATGCCTGTCAGCATCTTCCTGGTTCCCTAGCCTCCCAGCAACTGTTTGTGATACTGAGGACTCCCATTGGTGCAGAACATGTCACATGGTCGTAGACTCTAATGCACACTACTGAGCACGCTCAGGAAACCTCTGGCGCCATGTTGGAAATAAGCATTTACATTCGAAGTTGCCCATACTAAGTTTTTATGGCGTTTTATACACATTAAAATCCAGATAATCAGATTACCAATATCATATCAGTAAGGGGCTTTTATTATATACTAGTAAAAAGGCCCGATGCAATTGCATCGGGAGCGCGGTAAAATGAATTGTTTGTATACAGGCGGGTCAGTGGGTAGCAGAGTATACAGGCGGCTCTGAGGGTAGCAGATTATACAGGCGGCTCTGTGGGTAGCAGAGTATAGAGGCGGCTCTGTGGGTAGCAGAGTATAGAGGCGGCTCTGTGGGTAGCAGAGTATAGAGGCGGCTGTGTGGGTAGCAGAGTATAGAGGCGGCTGTGTGGGTAGCAGAGTATACAGGCGGCTCTGTGGGTAGCAGAGTATACAGGCGGCTCTGTGGGTAGCAGAGTATACAGGCGGCTCTGTGGGTAGCAGAGTATACAGGCGGCTCTGTGGGTAGCAGAGTATACAGGCGGCTCTGTGGGTAGCAGAGTATACAGGCGGCTCTGTGGGTAGCAGAGTATACAGGCGGCTCTGTGGGTAGCAGAGTATACAGGCGGCTCTGTGGGTAGCAGAGTATAGAGGCGGCTCTGTGGATAGCAGAGTATGATGTGGTGGGAGGCTGGAGGGGTGAGGAGAGCAGAGGCTGGAGGGGTGAAGAGAGGTGCGGCTAGAGGGGTGAGGAGAGGTGCGGCTGGAGGGGCGACATTAGGGCTGGGCGGCAGGACGTGGCTGTGTGCTGGGGCTGATGGCAGCCCCAGTGACACGGCATTGTCCTGTGCGGCGGGGTGGGGGTTGCAGAGAGGGATCAGCGGATTGGGCGCTGTGTGGTAAAGACAGGACTGTCATGCGATTGGTCCAGGACGCCGAGTCCTGGGCAATGGGCTGGGCGTCCTGCGTTTACAACAGAGCGGGCAAGCCGCTTGCAGGGGCGGCGGGCAATGGGAGTGAGTGGGGCGTGTCAGGCTTTGCAGGCTGACACGGCCTGCTCACTCCCATTGTCCACCGCCGCCCACAGGACGACGTCAGTGGCTTCCGGCACCCGGCCACAGCCCCTAAAGCGCTACTCCACCAGCATGGGGACAGCGAGGCCCCAGCGGTGAGAGAGCGATGAGGGGCAGAAGGCATCGGCGGCATCATTGAGCTGGCGGAGGGCGGTGGTGATGTGGGTATTGGGTCATCGGTCGCGGAGGGGCCGACGGTTGGCAGGATGGGGGCGGTGTCAGCTCGTGCGGGTGCGGCTCGCGATGACGCTATCGCGTCATCGCTCGTAGTGCGCCAAAAAATTTTGGAGTTGGGCTACAGTGCCCGAATTCCAAAGTCACGATTATATAAAGGCCCGATGCTATGGCATCGGGAGTGGGGTGACATCAAGATGGGGCAGGCTGTTTGGCATTGGGGGCAGCAGCTGTCACTTTACCCTTTGGGGCATCAGCAGGGGCAGTGTGGGGAGTGAGGGCATGTGGGGGGATAAGAGGGGTGAGCAGGGGCAGTGTGGGGTGAGTGGGGAGGTGAAAGGGGTAAACAGCGGGAGTGTGGGGTGAGTGGGGGCTGAGCAGGGACAGTGTGGGGTGAGTGGGGGCATGAGCAGGGGCAGTGTGGGTGAGTGGGGGGTTGAGCAGGGGCAGTGTGGGTGAGTGGGGGCATTTGGGGGGGTGAGAGGGGTAAGCAGGGTGTGTGGGTGAGTGGGGGGGTAAGCAGGAGCAGTGTGGGTAAGTGGGGGCATGTGGGGGAGGTAAGAGGGGTAAGCAGGTACAGAGTGGTGGCATGAGCAGTGGCAGTGTTTGGAGTGAGGGCATGTGGGGGGATAAGAGGGGTGATCAGGGGCAGTGCGGATGAGTAGGGGGGTAAGCAGGGGCAGTGTGGGTGAGTAGGGGGGTAAACAGGGTCTTTGTGGGTGAGTGGGAGGTAAGCAGGGGCAGTGTGGGTGAATGGGGGGGCTATGCAGGGGCAGTGTGGGTGAGTGGGGGCAGTGTGGGTGAGAAGGGGGGTAAGCAGGGGCAGTGTGGGTGAGTGGGAGGTAAGCAGGGGCAGTGTGGGTGAATGGGGGGGCTATGCAGGGGCAGTGTGGGTGAATGGGGGCAGTTTGGGTGAGTAGGGGGTAAGCAGGAGCAGTGTGGGTGAGTGGGGTGGGCTATGCAGGGGCAGGGTGGGTGAGTGGGGGCAGTGTGGGTGAGTAGGGGGTAATCAGGGGCAGTGTAGGTAAGTGGGGGCAGTGTGGGTAAGTGGGGGCAGTGTGGGTGAGTAGGTTGTAATCAGGGGCAGTGTGGGTAAGTGGGGGCAGTGTGGGTGAGTATGGGGGTAATCAGGGGCAGTGTGGGTGAGTAGGGGGTAATCAGGGGCAGTGTGGGTAAGTGGGGGCAGTGTGGGTGAGTAGGGTGTAATCAGGGGCAGTGTGGGTGAGTAGGGGGTAATCAGGGGCAGTGTGGGTAAGTGGGGACAGTGCGGGTGAGTAGGGTGTAATCAGGGGCAGTGTGGGTAAGTGGGGGCAGTGTGGGTGAGTAGGGGGTAAGTGGGTGCAGTGTAGGAGAGTAGGGGGTAATCAGGGGCAGTGAGGGGGATAGGGGGGTAGGGTGCAATGAGAGTGCGCCGCGATGTGAGGCTGGCGGCCCTGGAAGCTTGAGGAGGGTGGGGTTATAGCAGACTGCAGCCCCGGCGGGCTTGCAGGCTGCAATGAGAGTGCGCCGCCGCCGCTGGCATCTTACCTGGGGGAAGCAGCGGCGGGCACAGTGTCTGATGAAGGCGGCCGCAGATGGTTGCGGCGGGCTGTTTTGTAAAGCCGCTCCCCCTGGCTTCTGCCTGAGGGCTCGCACTGTGGAACGGACGGTGCAGCCCTGGCGGCGGGGGTGCGGGGGAGCCGGTGTGTGTAGCGGGGAAGCCGATGCGTGTAGCGGGGGAGCCGGTGCGTGTAGCGGGGGAGCCGGTGCGTGTAGCGGGGGAGCAGGTGCGTGTAGCGGGGGAGCCGGTGCGTGTAGCGGGCATTGGTGAGGGGAAACGGCGGCTCGCGATGGCGCATGCTACAACGGCCGAATGGCAAACTGCGGATTATATAAATAAAGAAGATAGATAAGAGCAGCATGAGCCTTTCATTAGTTACTTGACATATGGTACCTGTGTTCCACCCAAGGTGAAAGACTTAGTGTCTGTTTTCTTCTCCAAATGCCATCCATAACACCTTGGTATATTGCACAATCCTTTGTTAATAAGCAATAATTGCAAAATTACTTTGCTTAGGATTCCTTGCATAGGGTCTTGCCACCCAATGACAAAAAAATATATTATCATCAAAATCAGGGTCCCTGTCTCCAAGGACCCCATAGTAACTGAACAGTTTGCTTCTAGTGCAGTTGAGGACCTGCGGTGATGTCACAGTCACGTGACCCGCGGTTACCATGGAGTAAGCTGGTGTCACGTGACTCTGACATCACCACAGGTCCTGGACTGCAGTAGATGAGTAGAAGAGCACTGCAGGCACCGGGAGCCTGCGGCAGCCACCGGAAGCCTGGAGGAAGGCGGCGGAAGACGGCGGGGGCTCGGGGAGAGGTGAGGAATTTTTTTTTTTTTTTAACTGTAGTGCGGCTGCAGCTCGTGATGACGCTGCGCGTCATCACTCGCAGTCGCGCAAAGGAGCTTGGGATTCGGCGACAGCGCCCGAATTCCCAACTCCCGATTATGTAAGTAGATAACAGGGGGCTGATGGAAGTCCCATTCTAGAAATGAAATGACCAGCACCACTCTATGGCCATAACTAGTATACCCCGTTTATAGGGGAACCAGTCAGGCACATATCAACCTGTTAGCATTATTATCATATGTATTAGCCCCACTAAAGATATAATTATTAACAATTGCTCACTGTCTTACATACTGTGACAAAAGATTATTATAAAGGGGAGAAATATAGGCAGAATAACATGGCTGCTTGGGTTCTTTTCCAGACTATCACCTAAGGTAAAAACAAAAAGAATATTTATTAATGTAATGTTAAAACATCAATAAGTTATATTGCACTATTACAGATTCAAAGATGAAGAAAACTATGAAACCCCATTCACTTCAATGGATAGTATGCAATTTAAAATCGACATTCAATCCATGGGGTCTCAATGTGCCAAGTCTAAAAATCCAAGATAATTCCTTTTTCTTTAACAAAGCCACTCTGTCACCCCCCCGTCTCAGAGGCGGGACATGATCTATGATCATAAACTTAAAGTCAGTATCCTTATGCCTCATTTCCGTGCAGTGCTTCGGTACGGGGAGATCTATCCGCTTTTTTTGCACCGAATATTTATGCTGACTAAATCTAGTCTTAAAGTCACAGGTAGCCTCCCCTATATACCTTAACCCACATGGACATTGTAACATATATACTACGTACTCAGAGTCACAAGTCAGGTAATAATTTGTTTTGTAGTTTTTCTGTGTTTTTTCATCAAAAAAAGTTGAGCCTTTCATCATTGCTCTACAGTTAACACAATTTATGCATGGAAAGCTTCCCTTTATTTCAATACCCGTAAGAGAGAGCTGTTTCTGTTTTCTCAGTGACCCAACGTCTGAATGCACCAAGAAATCGCCCAAATTTTTGTTGCGGCGATATAAAAAGAGGGGCGGTTTTTTAAATTCTTTAATTGTGCTCAAGCCATTAGATAATGTCTGCCAATGTTTAGTAATAACATTGGAAATTAAATTGCTTTCCTCACAGTAATCCGAGACAAACGGCACACAGTCCACATCTTTCCTGAGTCTTGGAGCTAATAAATCTGCCCTCTTCTTGGATTCTATTTTTCGCAATTTCTGTTTAACAGTTTTTTAGGATCACCACGTTTCATAAATTTTTGTGTCAGGTTTCTCATGGAGTCTTTAAATCTCTCTTCCTCACTCTCTATCTGTTTTGCTCTAATTACCTGTCTAAGGGGGATGGAATCCACCATCTTACGTGGATGTTGGCTAGAGAACAATAAAGTGTTCCGATCTGTAGGTTTAATATACATTTTGGTTATCAATTTCCCACCGCCTTTTTGAATCAGGACTTTAGAAATTGTAGTTGAGTTAGTAAACTAACCATCGTGAATTTTATGGTAGGATCGGTGTTATTCAAAAAGTGAAAAAAATTGGATAATGTCTCTTCCGATCCGGTCCATAGGAGGAAGATGTCATCAATGTATCTCCACCACCCCCCTACCTGGGAGAAGTGGTGGGACACAGAGATGACATCCTCCTCCATGACTCCCATCACTATATTTGTGTATGCGGGGGCCATATTGGCCCCCATCGCGGTTCCACATTTTTGTTCAAAGAACTCATCTCCGAGTAAAAAATAGTTCTTAGTGAGAATAACCATCAGCAAATCCAGAATAAATTTGTTCACTCTCTCCGTGTAACCCTGACACGTCAATTTTTTCTTTACACAGTTTATCCCGTATTCGTGCTCTATAGAGGTATTTAAGCTGACAAACGACACTAGCCAGGTATTGACATTAGTCAAGATAATTTCTGATATTTTTTGTAAGAAATCACCGGTATCCCTAACATATGACTTAAAGCCAATAGCAATTGGATTCAGGATTTTATACAAAAGGATGCCAACGTGGCTGAGTACAGATTCTGTCCCAGCCACAATTGGACGTTCAGGCGGATTAGTCAGAGACTTGTGGACCTTGGGCAGAACATATATCACTGGTGTTACAGGGGATTTAATCAACAAAAAATCAAAAATATCTTGATCTATTATTTTTTGTTCCCTACCCAGGTCCACAATTCTTTTCAATTGGCATTGAATGTCAAATTTAGGGTCCTGTGGTAATCTCTTATATACATTGGAATCTGACACCTGTTTCACCAATTCATTCAGATACATCTCCTTGTCTATGATGACTACACCACCACCCTTATCGGCACTCTTGATGACGATGTTGTCATCATGGACAAGAGCCTTTAACGCCTCCATTTCCCCACATGTTAAATTTGGTTGGACCTGGGTAGGGAGCAAAAAATAACAGATCAAGATATTTCTGATTTTTTTGTTGATTAAATCCACTGTAACTCCAGTGATATATGTTCTGCCCAAGGTCCACAAGTCTCTGATTAATCCACCGGGACGTCCAATTGTAGCTGGGACGGAATCTGTACTCATCCGTGTTGGCATCCTTTTGGATAAAATCCTGAATCCAATTACTATTAGCTTTAAGTCATATATATGGGATACCGGTGATTTCTTAAAAAAAATATCAGAAATTAACTTGAGTAATGTCAATACCTAGCTAGTGTCGTTGACGTTGCCAGCTTATATACCTCTATAGAGCACGCATACGGGATAAGCTGTGTAAAGAAAACATTGACGGGTCAGGGTTACATGGAGGAAGTGAACAAATTTATTCTGGATTTGCTGACAGTTGTTCTCACTAAGAACTATTTTTTATTCGGAGATGAGTTCTCTGTACAAAAACGCGGAACTGCGATGGGGGCCAATATGGCCCCCATGTATGCAAATATAGCGATGAAAGTCATGGAGGAGGATGTCATCTCTGTGTCCCACCACTTTTCCCAGGTGGGGGATGGTGGAGATACATTGATGAAATCTTCCTCCTATGGACCGGATTGGAAGAGACATTATTCAATTTTTTTCACTTTTTGAATAACCCCAATCCTACCATAAAATTCACGATGGTTAATTCACTAACTCAACTACAATTTGTAGACATCTTGATTTAAAGAGACGGTGGGAAATTTATAACCAAAATGTATATTAAACCTACAGATTGGAACAACACTTTATTGTTCTCTAGCCAACATCCACGTAAGATGGTGGATTCCATCCCCCTTGGACAGCTAATTAGAGCAAAATGGATAGAAAGTGAGGAAGAGGGATTTAAAGGCTCCATGAGAAACCTGACACAAAAATGTATGAAAAGTGGTTATCCTAAAAAAACTGTTAAATAGAAATTGCGAGAAAATAGAATCCATGAAGAGGGCTGATTTATTAGCTCCAAGACTCAAGAAAGATGTGGACTGTGTGCCGTTTGTCTCGGATTACTGTGAGGAAAGCAATTTAATTGCCAATGTTATTACTAAACATTGGCAGACATCTAATGGCTTGAGCACGATTAAAGAGTTTCAAAAACAGCCCCTATTTTCATATCGCCGCAACAAAATTTGGGCGATTTCTTGGTGCATTCAGACGTTGGGTCAGTGAGCACTGAGGAAACAGAAACAGCTCTCTCTTACGGGTATTGAAAGAAAGGGGAGTTTGTCATACCTAAATTGTGTTAACTGTAGAGCAATGATGAAAGGCTCAACTTTTTTTGATGAAAAAACACAAAATAACTACAAAATAAATTATTACCTGACTTGTGACTCTGAGTACGTAGTATGTATGTTACAATGTCCGTGCGGGTTATGGTATATAGGGGAGACTACCTGTGACTTTAAGACTAGATTTAGTCAGCATAAATATTCGGTGCAAAACAAGCGGATAGATCTCCCCGTACCGAAGCACTGCACGGAAATGAGGCATAAGGATACTGACTTTAAGTTTATGATCATAGATCATGTCCCGCCTCTGAGACGGGAGGGAAACAGAGTGGCTTTGTTAAAGTAAAAGCAATTATCTTGGATTTTTAGACTTGGCACATTGAGACCCCATGGATTGAATGTCGATTTTAAATTGCATACTATTCATTGAAGCGAATGGGGTTTCATAGTTTTCTTCATCTTTGAATCTGTAATAGTGCAATATAATTTATTGATGTTTTAACATTACATTAATAAATATTCTTTTTGTTTTTACCTTAGGTGATGGTCTGGAAAAGAACCCAAGCAGCCATGTTATTCTGCCTATATTTCTCCCCTTTATAATAATCTTTTGTCACAGTATGTAAGACAGTGAGCAATTGTTAATAATTATATCTTTAGTGGGGCTAATACATACGATAATAATGCTAACAGGTTGATATGTGCCTTACTGGTTCCCCTATAAACGAGGTATACTAGTTATGGCCATAGAGTGGTGCTGGTCATTTCATTTCTAGGATGGGACTTCCATCGGCCCCTTGTTATATATTATAAAAGCCCCTTAGTAATAGGATATTGATAATCTGATTATCTGGATTTTAATGTGTATAAAACGCCATAAAAACTTAGTATGGGCAACTTCGAATGTAAATGCTTATTTCCAACATGGCACCAGAGGTTTCCTGAGCATGCTCAGTAGTGTGCATTAGAGTCTACGACCATGTGACATGTTCTGCACCAATGGGAGTCCTCAGCGTCACAAACAGTTGCTTGGAGGCTAGTGAACCATGAAGACGCCGACAGGCATGAGGAGAAGGCAGTAATGGATGGCTGCAGGGGGAGTGACCAGCATATCACCATGTAAATATCTTTACACAGTTGTCACAGATTTGTAATCAAGATTAATTATGGCATATCAGAGGCATGTTATGCTGTACACTTGCATATTAAGCACTATGTCTGCACTTTATGTATGAATTAAAACTGTGATGATGTTTTTAAGAAAACAAACTATTATATGTATCAATTTTACACTTTTACACTTAATTATTAATTAACTTGGGAGGGTTTAAAACCCTCAGTCTGTATCAATAGCACTATGCTTGAAAAAAGTCTTTTTGACTGAAATGTCGCATCACTTGGCCTAATAAAGGGTCCAGAAAACATCCTTGTGCCTGGAGTGCTGCCTGTTTTTTTTGATAAGTATCACCACACAGTGGAGCACTGTGCACAGGACTATTGCACCTACTTGTATGTACTACTACTGTGCTGATTCTAACTTTAGGCTTTTTCTTTCTATCTATCTATCTATCTATCTATCTATCTGTCTATCTGTCTACCCATCTATGTATTTATTTACGTATCTATCTATGTATCTATCTATGTATCTATCTACATATCTATACCTCCATATATATACTGATGGGGCCAATTCATCAAATAGTTTTTGACAGAATTCTGACATAAAACTGTTGGAAATGTTGTGCAACTCATGTAATAAATAAATAAAATAAAAGGTATAAAGAAAAAAATTAGATTTTTACTACTCTAAATTATAATAAATATTATAAAAGTGTTGAGATGTGTCGTGTTTTTACCTGTTCAGGGCAGCCCAAAATAAATATAAAAGTAGTCAAGGCTTAGCAAAAACGGAACATGTCCAAGCGAAGCTGAGAAATTCATCATAATTAAGGCTACAAAAACAATGTAAATTATCTTAGAAATGCACTCCACTCAACCATTCTCACACTGGCGTATGCAGCAGAAAGATGGGCCAAATTCATTAAGCATCACACACCTCTTAATAAATTAGTTTCTTATGCCAGGACTTCCTTCATTAAAACTGGCATGAAAAATGCCAGATGTAAAATAGAAAGCACTTCATCCATGCATTTTTGGTTACCTTACTTCAAACAATTTTAATCTTCCATTTATATCTGAGCAAAAAAGCAATGCAACCCCCTTTTTAGATATACTTTTCATAGATGATGTACAACTTGGACTAATAAAAACACAATTATGCCGGAAAGCTATTTCTGGAAATACAATTTAACATGCATCTAGCTCTCATCCTAAATATTTACCATATTTTTTGGACTATAAATTGCACCGGATTATAAAACGCACCCAGATTTTAGAGGAGGAAAATAGGAGGAAAAAAATAAGCAAAAATGTGGTTATAATGCACTGTTGGGGGGGAAGATGTGCTGCTGGCACTGTCCTGGGCCCCTTTCAAGTAATATATGATCCCCCATTCTGGATATAGCCCCCTATCCTGATATATACCCCCATACTGGTATATTATTTCTTATCCTGATATATAGCCTGTATATCCTGGCTATAGCTCCCATCCTGGTATCTCATCCTCCAGCCTGGATATGGCATCCCCCATCCTGAATATAGCTTCCATTCTGGTATATCATCCCAAAGCCTGGATATAGCAACCCCAAACTGGATATAGCTTCCATACTGGTATATCATCCCCCAGCCTTGATATGGCATCCCCCATCCTGAATATAGCTTCCATACTCGTATATCATCCCCCAGCCTGGATATGGCAACCCCCAAACTGGATATAGCTTCCATACAGGTATATCATCCTCCAGCTTGGATATGTCATCCCCATCCTGGATATGGCACCTCCCATTCTGGATATAGCTTCCATACTGGTATATCATTCCCCAGCCTGGATATGGCAGTCCCCATCCTCTATATGGCATCCTCCATCCTTCATATGGCACCCCCATCCTGTATATTTTACCCCAATCCTGGATATAGCACCTCTCCATCCTCCATATGGCATACTCCATTCTCCATATAATCACTGTAAAGGAAGTAAGCGCAATAGGGTCTTATCGTTTTATGTACAGTTTAGCTATGAAGCCACTGTATAAAACTGCTCACCTTATCTGGATGTGTTACACACAACCAGTATGGAAAATGTGGTAGTAGCTGCTGCGAGACACACGCTTCCATGTGCAACTTGGTATAGGGAAATCCAAGGATTCAGAGGGACAAAGTGTGGTTGGTCTGCGCTGCTACAAAAGACACGAAGCCCAGATCTTCGGTTACTTTAAATTTATTGGATCAATCCAACACGTTTCAAAGCCTTCTATGCTCCTTCATCAGGGAATAATTCCCTGAAGGAGCATAGCATGCTCTGAAACGCGTCGGATGGATCGAATACATTTAAAGTAACCGATGATCTGGGCTTCGTGTCTTTTGTAGCAGCGCAGACCAACCACACATTGTCCCTCTGAATCCTTGGATTTCCCGTTCTCCATACGGCACCCTTATCCTGTATATACTACTCCCATCCTCCACATGGCATCTGCCATCCTCCATATGGCATCCCCCATCCTCCATAAGGCACCCCAATCCTAGATATAGTACCCCCATCCTCCATATGGCACCCCATATCCTCCATACGGCATCACCCATCCTCCATATGGCACCCCTATCCTCCATATGGCACCCCCATTACTGTATATTCCCCCTTGGTGCCTCTCACACAAAAATAATAAATTGTGTAACTTACCTCTCTCTCTCTGCAGGATCAATCTCTTCTTGTATGTGTCGGCATCTGATCATGTGACCGGGGCTCACAGCGATGACATCACTGTGCTGTGCTGGTCACTTGATCGGATGTCGACACACACAGGAAGAGATTGATGCTGTAGAGGGAGAAATGAAGGGAAGCGACGGACAGGTAATTTACACCGTTAAATTTTTTTGTTTGAGTAGATGCAGGGGGGGCATATACTGTGACGGGGAAATGCCATATCCAGGACAGGGGGAATGAGTACACCTAGTGTACTGTAATATGTGCTGCTCGCCTGCCCACCCCTCTGCGCCGAGTGTGATAGACCGGGCAATGCAGTGGATATTATAGTAGGCTAACTAGTGGGGATACGTGATCACTGTATGCCTGCCATTGCTCCCCCCAGCACAGCCCTACAGCACCACAACAAGCACACAGACCAAAGATTCGGACTATGAGACGCAGCCGCACTTTCCCCCAGAATTTTTTGGGGAAAAAGTGCGTCTTATAGTCAAAAAATCCGATAATTAAAAATCTACCTCTTGGATAATTTTTCAGAGCCAAAAGAGTTTGTTCCACACAGCTGGATTTTGAACAGGAATCTTGTATTATATCATCCAGATTTAGAGTGAATATCCCTTTAGTTACATCAGTAGAGTAGAGTTAAAGCCATTTCTAATAGTATACCAAGACATGACAAAGAGTGTTGATTCTGCCATTTATCCCTATGTAGTTTTCTCTACACCTTAGTCTATGGGCCACGTCACACACACAGATATGTGTGCAGAGATTGTTCACAGATCTCTGGTTGCAGAGAAATCATGGACACATCTTTCCATTTTGTGGCTGTGTACAAATGAATAATGTGTCCATGGTTTCACTGCAACCAGAGATCTGTGAACAATCTCTGCACAGATATCTGTGTGTGTGACGTGGCCCTATGAAATATTCAACTATTGTGTCTATTATTAAGAAGACTTTACTTTTGTTTAGTACAAGACAGCAAACTTGAGGATATTCTTAAAAATGGTGCCTGATTTGAAGCCAAAAAGTCTAAAGGTACCTTTACACACAGAGATATATTGCTTGCAATTCACTGGTTGCAGTAAAATCAGGGACACATTGTTCCATTTTGTACACGGCAACAAAATGGAACAATGTGTCCATGATTTCACTGCAACCAGTGAATTGCAAGCAATATATCCCTGTGTGTAAAGGTACCTTAAGGCCCCTTTCATATCTCTGCGTTGATGAATTACCTGCATTTGCCTGCCCTGCGCTAGCGCAAAAGAAAGCGCAGGTGCAGTTTAATGCAAACGCAGGCAACTGCATTAGCGCAGAGATGCAGTACTCCTGCGCTCATCACGCATGCGCTTAGTCAGACGCACTCGGAAATGCCGCTTTCCACGTTTCCAGGTGCATCTGACTAAGAGCATGCGCGACGACATCAGACACTTCGCACTTGCGCTACAGGGATGTTGGCTCCTGCGCTCGGCCATAGAAGGTAATGAGGACACCGAACACAGACGAGCTCAGGAGTACTGCATCTCTGCGCTAATGCAGTTGCCTGCATTTGCATTAAATTGCACCTGCGCTTGCTTTTGCGATAACGCAAGGCAGGCAGATGCAGGTAATTCATCAACACAAAGATGCAAAAGGGGCTTAAATTTTTATCTCATAGGCTTTCACCATGTGTATAGTTGTGATCCAAATAATAGCAGTGTGTTCAAAAACATGAGATAAGCCCCAAATCTTTATAATAGTTATTTTATTTCCATATATTTGGAATATTACACACTGTTTTCTAAATCAAAACATGAAGAGAAATAAATATTACTTTTAACTAGTCTACAGAAAATAAAAAAATGAACATTAGGCTGTTCAAAAAGTAGCAGTACCTTTATTTGTCTTTACAAACTCAAAATATGCTCTCTTTTTTTGGATTTAGCATTTCCAATAAATCACTAACCTAATATTTAGTTGTATAACCACAGATTATTTTTGATCTGCTTCACATGTATGTTGCATAGAGTCAACCAACTTCTGGCACCTGTCAATTGTTATTCCAGCCCAGGATGCTTTCACTACATCTCACAATTTAGTAGTTTTGCCTCAAAAATGGGATTTTTGATGTCACCCCACAAGTGTTCTATCAGATTAAGGTCCAGGGACTGGGCTGGCCACTCCATAACCTCAATTTTGTTTGACTGGAACCAATATTTTACTCATTAACTGGTGTGTTTAAGGTCATTGTATTGTTGATAAACCGATTTCAAGGGCATTTTTTCTTCAGCATAAGGCAACATGACCTCTTCAAGCATTTTGAAATATGCAAACTGATCCACAATCCCTGGTATGCGGTAAATAGTCCCGAGCCCATAGTAAGAGAAACATACCTATATCATGATGTTGTGCCACCATGCTTCACTGTCTTCAGAATGTACTCTGGCTTGAATTCAGAGTTTTGGAGTCATCTTATGAACTGTCTGCTGTCCTTGGATCCCAAATAAATCATTTTCATTTCATCAGTCCACAAAATGTTTCTCCATTTCTCTTTAGGTCAGCTGATGTGTTCTTTGGCAAATTGTATCCACTTCAGTACATGTCTTTTTTTTTAACAGTGGGACTTTATGGGGACTTCTTGCTTAGCTTAGCTTCACAAAGGCATCTTCTGACTGTCACAGCACTCACAGGTATCGAGTCTGTCTTTGCTCATCCTGGAGCTGATCATCGGTTGGGCCTTTGCCATTCTGGCTATTCTTTAATGCATTTCAATGGTTGTCTTCCTTTTTCTTCCACATCTCTATGGTTTTGCTTTCCATTTAAAAGCACTGGAGATAATTTTAGCTGAAAAGCCTATCATTGTCTTCCTTTTTTAATAAGTTTTACCCTCTCCAGTCAACATTTAAATCAAAGTACGCTGTTCTTCTGAACAATGTCTTGAACGACTCATACTTCTCAGGCTTTCAAGGACAAATGCATGTACAACATGTGCTGGATTCATCCTTAAATAACGGCCACCTTATTTACAACTGCTTCTTCACAGAATGATTGACCTCATTAATTAACAACACTGCTATTATTTTGAACACAACCCCCTTTCAATTAATTATTCAAGTACTCAGACTTAAAAACATGCAAATCATAAGCCTGTTGGTTTACTAAGAATCTACTGCACCACCTGGAATAATTGTTTGACATGTGGTGATATAACTTAAACCAAAAAACTGTGAATAATCTGGTTAGTCATATTGGACTGCTAATATTTTGAACACTACCGTATATAACAATTCTTCTATATCTAAACAGACCTGGCTTGACGCTATAGGTTGTTATAAATGTGATATGCTGAGATGTGGCTTATGTAAATATGGCCATAGAGCAAAAGCATTCCAATCAATCCATAATGATAAATTGTATAAGTTAAAAACGTTTATCAATTGCAACACAAACTATGTTGTTTATTTAATTGCCTGCATAGATTGTTGTCTTCAGTATGTTGGTTGCACATCACAGAACTTTAAAAAGTGTCTGGTAATGAATGAGATCCTGATACTAACAAAACATGTTTGTCAGGTGCTTCTCACAAATTTCTGGAAGCACATGAAGGTGTTGTGTCCAGTATTCTTGTATGCAGAAATAAAAAGGCTAATTGCACGTACCATAGAAAGGATTGGTATTCATTGCTGCGACCCATGAAGCTTATTGGATTTTGCAGCTTACAAGTAGTTTCCCCTCTGTTCTTAATTACAAAACCGATCTTTTATATTACTAATAAATATGAACTATTACCGTATATACTCGTGTATAAGCCGACCGTGTATAAGCCGACCCCCCTACTTTTGCCCCCAAAACCTGGGAAAACCTATTGACTCGTGTATAAGCCGAGGGTGGACCCCAGCACAGGTATTCAGCCCCCAGCAGTGCGGTATACAGCAGCCTCCCCAGTGGTAGTATAAAGCAGCCTCCCCAGTGGTAGTATACAGCAGCCTCCCCAGTGGTATACAGCAGCCTCCCCAGTGGTATATACAGCAGTCTCCCCAGTGGTAGTATACAGCAGCCTCCCCAGTGGTAGTATACAGGCAGCCTCCCCAGTGGTAGTATACAGGCAGCCTCCCCAGTGGTAGTATACAGGCCCCCTCAGTGGTAGTATACAGCAGCCTCCCCAGTGGTAGTATACAGGCCTCCCCAGTGGTAGTATACAGCAGCCTCCCCAGTGGTAGTATACAGGCAGCCTCCCCAGTGGTAGTATACAGCAGCCTCCCCAGTGGTAGTATACAGGCAGCCTCCCCAGTGGTAGTATACAGGCAGCCTCCCCAGTGGTGTATACAGGCAGCCTCCCCAGTGGTAGTATACAGTCAGCCTCCCCAGTGGTGTATACAGGCAGCCTCCCCAGTGGTAGTATACAGGCAGCCTCCCCAGTGGTAGTATACAGGCAGCCTCCCCAGTGGTAGTATACAGGCAGCCTCCCCAGTGGTAGTATACAGACAGCCTCCCCAGTGGTAGTATACAGGCAGCCTCCCCAGTGGTAGTATACAGGCAGCCTCCCCAGTGGTAGTATACAGGCCCCCTCAGTGGTAGTATACAGCAGCCTCCCCAGTGGTAGTATACAGGCCTCCCCCAGTGGTAGTATACAGCAGCCTCCCCAGTGGTAGTATACAGGCAGCCTCCCCAGTGGTAGTATACAGCAGCCTCCCCAGTGGTAGTATACAGGCAGCCTCCCCAGTGGTAGTATACAGGCAGTCTCCCCAGTGGTGTATACAGGCAGCCTCCCCAGTGGTAGTATACAGTCAGCCTCCCCAGTGGTGTATACAGGCAGCCTCCCCAGTGGTAGTATACAGGCAGCCTCCCCAGTGGTAGTAAACAGGCAGCCTCCCCAGTGGTAGTATACAGGCAGCCTCCCCAGTGGTAGTATACAGGCAGCCTCCCCAGTGGTAGTATACAGGCAGCCTCCCCAGTGGTAGTATACAGGCAGCCTCCCCAGTGGTAGTATACAGGCAGCCTCCCCAGTGGTGTATACAGGCAGCCTCCCCAGTGACTCGCGTATAAGCCGAGGGGGGCACTTTTCAGCCCAATTTTTGGGCTGAAAAACTCGGCTTATACGCGAGTATATACGGTATATGGTAGTTATTATTAAATATCAATAATTTAATATTATACTGTAATCATATTCACATTGTTGTTTGTAATAGAATGGATTTATGTATATTTTGTATTCATTTTCGTATATAGTTCAGGGTTCTAACATTGTGTTTTTTCTCATATGGCAGTGATAATAGGTGTGTATTTCTTTTAATTACATGGGTTGAATAAAAAGTAATTCTTCCACCTTCGTACTTCCTCAGCAGATAACAGCACTGATATGTGGCAGGTTCTAGACTGTTCAGTAGACTCTCCTCTACAGCTCCAGTTGGCAAGAAGTTTTAGCAATGAATGGTTGTGTTGTTACAGTGTAAAGAATGGAACCTTATGCAGATGGTCATTCAATTCAATCAATGTGTTGTCATTAAATTTTTGACAGCAGAAGGTATCACCCTCAAATAATGTTATTAGCGAATGCAAGCCATTTATGGTGATAGTGTTGTAGTAAGTACTGTTGGGCCAGTAAGTTTAAAGATGGTGAGGTGGGAACATTTGACTTGCATGAAAAAGAAAGAATTTTATGTCCTGGGACAGCAACAACTGAGATAAACATATTTCATGAATGTTTCAGAAAACTTGTTCATCGTTGGCAGAAGTGTGTCAAATTGTCTGGTGATTATGTGGAAAAGTGACCATCAGTAACTAAACAGCACATTCTAAGAATTATTTCTGCATTTGATTTATTACAATATGGTAATTGAAACAGAATTTATGAAGTTCGAAGCATTATGTTATTCCACAGGGGGTGGGTTTGTAAAGTAGACTCACTGGACTACAGATGGTTTTGTGGAAGCTGAATCTTTGTAACAGAAAGAGACCAGAGAGTGATTTCAAGGAAACCTTTATTTTTATTTAAGTTATTTAGATAAGTCCTCAGGGGAAACCGCTTGAGTGAGAGGATCATCTGGATCAAGTAACTGCCCTCCCCTAGAGAAGCAACTGGTGAGGGAAACCTTATACAGGATTGTCCCATCACAGCTCCAGGAGGTCTAAATGCCATGAATCCGGGACCAGAGTGGCGACTTGTACAGACTGTAACCGTGAAGGTAATTAAATTGAAGAGACGGTGATAAGCTGGCTATGTCAGTAGGAAAATCCTAGTTGTTATGAGCAATTCGAGATAGACTGATCGAGCTGGTAGTGCAATCTGGGGAATGCTGTGCGATGTAGCATAGGCAGGTACAGCCAGAAGCAGGATCTGGAATAAGCTGTGCAATCCTGAGATGACTTTTCATTCAAACCTCGTACTTACACTTCATGATTGAAGTTTTCACTTCCTTCTACTCTATAAATTTATTTTTCTTATCATTGATTTGTTGCTATGAGTAAGGGCCAAGTAGCCCAAAATGTGTAACCGAAGCATTTAGGGAATTTTAATATATATCAATAAATTAAAGTTTTAATCAAGGGATTTTTCTCATCTTCCTTGTTGTGAAAGCTGGACTGCCTTGTCTTTTACATGAAAAATCCCAAACTTGATGAATTGTGTCCTTAGTTGTAATATTTATTTTATTTTTAGTTTACTATTTGTTTCATACTTTCTTATAAAAACATCTTTATACCATTTTTTGTTTAAGAAAACGTCACAGTAATGTCTAGATACATACATAAGCTGACAGCACAAGTTAGGCTATTTTGCACTTTTCCATTTTCGTTTTTGTTAACGCTACATAAAAAAAGCTGATCATCAGATTTAGCAATGTGATAACAAAGCATCTTTTCATTTCAGTTCAAGGTTACATGTACAGAAGCCTCTTCATAGCTTAATCATATCTATGTGTCTGAATAGTTTAACATTTTGCATGGTAATTATTGTAGAAGATGTAATTGAAGACTGAGTCATAGCTGCAATGTTTGGCTTTCATTTTTTTAAATAAAACATATAAGCCATACAGGGAATGACAAACATGTCATTCAATTTTACATGACATTCATGCTGGAACAACAATACCATTAAAGCATTGTTAACTATAAAATGAATAAACCATCAGAATCGCTGATTAAGTGCACTGCCTGCTTGCCATATTTTTTCATATATTTACTTAGCAGTATTGATTGGTTATGACTTAAGTTGTGGTCGCAGCAAGTACTCTCTAATTTCAAGTACTAAATAATCTCCATTCTTATTGTCAATCAATCATTAAGACAGTACCTGTACATTGTGGAAAATTAATTTATCTTATCTACTGCTTAGATCACTATAACGGGGGATTACCGTATATACTCGTGTATAAGCCGACCCGTGTATAAGCCGACCCCCCTACTTTTGCCCCCAAAACCTGGGAAAACCTATTGACTCGTGTATAAGCCGAGGGTGGACTCCAGCACAGGTATACAGCCCCCAGCAGTGTGGTATACAGGCCCCCCAATGGTAGTATACAGCAGCCTCCCCAGTGGTAGTATACAGCAGCAGCCCCAGTGGTATATACAGCAGCAGCTCCAGTAGTTAGTATACAGCATCCCCAGAGGTATATACAGCCCCAGTGGTAGTATACAGCATCCCCAGAGGTATATACAGCCCCAGTGGTAGTATACAGCATCCCCAGAGGTAGTATACAGCAGCCCCAAAGGTATATACAGCAGCCCCAGTGGTAGTATACAGCAGCCCCAGTGGTAGTATACAGCAGCCCCAGTGGTAGTATACAGCAGCCCCAGAGGTAGTATACAGCAGCCTCAGAGGTATATACAGCCCCATTGGTAGTATACAGCAGCCCCAGAGGTATATACAGCCCCAGTGGTAGTATACAGCATCCCCAGAGGTAGTATACAGCAGCCCCAAAGGTATATACAGCAGCCCCAGTGGTAGTATACAGCAGCCCCAGTGGTAGTATACAGCAGCCCCAGTGGTAGTATACAGCAGCCCCAGAGGTAGTATACAGCAGCCTCAGAGGTATATACAGCCCCATTGGTAGTATACAGCAGCCCCAGAGGTATATATAGCCCCAGTGGTAGCATCCAGCAGCCCCAGAGGTATATACAGCCCCAGTGGTAGTATCCAGCAGCCCCAGAGGTATATACAGCCCCAGTGGTAGTATACAGCAGCCCCAGAAGTATATACAGCCCCAGTGGTAGTATACAGCAGCCCCAGAGGTATATACAGCCCCAGTGGTAGTATACAGCAGCCCCACAGGTATATACAGCCCCAGTGGTAGTATACAGCAGCCCCAGAGGTATATACAGCCCCAGTGTAGTATACAGCAGCCCCAGAGGTATATACAGCCCCAGTGTAGTATACAGCAGCCCCACAGGTATATACAGCCCCAGTGGTAGTATACAGCAGCCCCACAGGTATATACAGCCCCAGTGGTAGTATACAGCAGCCCCACAGGTATATACAGCCCCAGTGTAGTATACAGCAGCCCCACAGGTATATTCAGCCCCAGTGGTAGTATATACAGCCCCAGTGGTAGTATATACAGCCCCAGTGGTAGTAGATTGCAGCCCCAGCGGTAGTATACAGGGCCCCAGCAGTATATACAGCCCCAGTGGTATATACAGCCCCAGTGGTAGTATATACAGCCCCAGTGGTAGTATATACAGCCCCAGTGGTAGTAGATTGCAGCCCCAGCGGTAGTATACAGGGCCCCAGTAATCCAGGGCCCCCCCAGCGTCTCTCCGGTCACCTGAAAAGCAAACTATACTTATCAGTGTCCGCTGTCCGCGCCCGCTCGCCTCTGCCGTGACAGTGCCGTCTGCGATCCTCCTTCTTCATGCGGCGTCTTCCGGTTTCCTGTGCTCGTCGCAGGGAATGACGTCATTCCCTGCGACGAGCACAGGAACCCGGAAGACGCCGCATGAAGATGGAGGATCGCAGACGGCAGACCGGGCAGAGGCGAGCGGGCGCGGACAGCGGACACTGATAAGTATAGTTTGCTTTTCAGGTGACCGGAGAGACGCTGGGGGGGCCCTGGATTACTGGGGATGCGGGGGCTGCTGTATACCGATGTATACATCGGTATGTACCGATGTATACATCGGTATACAGCACTGACTCGCGTATAAGCCGAGGGGGGTACTTTTCAGCCCAATTTTTGGGCTGAAAAACTCGGCTTATACGCGAGTATATACGGTATATAAGGAAACAGGATAATGAATCAATAGTCAAGCCGAGAAACTAGAATGGATACATTTTACATTGCACCATGAAAATATTAGAATAGACATGAAGTGCTGAAATTATATTTGAAAAACACTGTCATGCTGATGATGATTTATACAGGTGTATTTTTTATCAAACTTTTTTTAAGTTTATGACTATTGAGAAATCATTGACTCTTTTGAAATCTGAATTCTGAATGCCTTAAAAAGATGGCTTTGACCCTCTGAAGTCTCTTAGGACTGTTTATAAACCCTTTCAATCTCTTTATTGCAAACACAGCTTTAGTAATGTGATTGTAACATCGCCATAGAAATGGATGGTAACAACCAATAGCCCTTTTAATCTCTTCATGACCTTGGAAGTACTGATATATCCAAGGTGGCCTCCCTGTCTTTGATGCAGGTTCAATCGCTGAGTGTGATGAAGTGGCATCATCCTACCAGCTGTACAAAGCTGTCAAATCTTAGATGCAGCAGGATAATGGTGGAGGGAGTGCAGAGCTTCATTTTCCATCAATAGTTTCAACTGCAAGATAGTCCCTCCTGTTTGCGCTATACCATATCTTGTGAAACGAGAGCATGGAAAACTTTGGTCACCCTTGCTCAAAATTACTTTTATTGTGAACAGATAAGCAAGTTGAAAAGTAAATGATCTATAAAAGGCATAAAGTTAAAGATGAGACATTTCCTATATACTTTAGGCAAAAAAAATATTTTCATTATTTTCATCTTTAACAGTTTAAAAATTAAAAAAAGTAAAATGGGCTTATGCAAAAGCTTAGACCCCCTTGGAGATTTGTGCGCTCAGAATACTTTGACCAAGATTTAAGACCTGAAAAATCTTCTAAAGGTACCGTTACACAGTACGAGATCGTTATTGCTGATACGTCACGGGTTTGGAGACGTTGACACGACATCGTTACTACATCATTGCGTGTGACACTGAGATATGGATACGATAAATCGTTGGATCTCTGAATCTAGATTTGAGAACATAATCTCAAATCAGAGAATCAACGATCAGCCAACCTGCTGCATCGTTCTGTCTGACAACGTGATAATGATGTCGTTAATGATTTCCCCTTATTCTCAGCAATGCAGAAGTATCGTTTGCTGTGTTGTGCGAACGATACCTGCTTGCCACATAGTTGGTGCGTCGTGCACGATATCTACATGTGTGACATCTCACCAACGATGTCAAACAATGTCCTAGTGACTGCCCCGCCCATGAGATCATTGGCGATCTCGTTTCAACATTGCAGCGTGTAACGGTACCTTTAGAATTATGGCTTGTCACTATCATTGTTAGCAGAGGCCAGATTGTGGAGACATGGGGGTCAGTGGATGCTGTAATCTGCTGGCCCGGCAGCCTTTAGAGAGACCACATGGGCCACAACTCATTCCACTGAACTCCCAAACTCTTTACCCATGAGCAGAACACTACTCAGACAACACAGAGTGAGGGATACACGCATTGGTTAGACTTTATTGGATCCCCAACAGTCAAAGGCATATAACACATACCCAGCAGGTCACACGATGTAAAAAGCAACAGAGTCTCACCCTTCCACTGGCTCACCAGGGATTAGAATATTCATGCCTTAGGGGCTTCCAGGACCAGCTACTCCAGTCCAGCAGCACCCTGCTTTTGGTGGGCAGCCACTGAGAAAGGACAGCAACAAGCAACAAGCTTAGGAGGCTAACCGAGCAGAGCAAAGTCTATAGCCAGCTTACCAAATTGTCCCAACCTGAGTTATTTAAGTAGTCCTTGCTCTTCCATACAAATCCTAGGATCCTAGGCTAAAGTCATGTAGAATATGACTTAGTTTTGTATTTGTATGTAGAAAATGAACAACTGGTGACTGAAGCAAGTCCTTTTTATACCCCAAACCTTCACCTTAGAGTTTTGTGTTCTTACAAGATTGATGGGATAAGGCTCATTGGTCAGCAGCTCAATCCATCTGCATAATTTTCCTTTGAATTATGCAGACAGAGGCTGATGCTATTTACATTTAGGTAGCTATCCACTAGGGGCCAGACTGGTAAGAAACCATGACTAACTTCTCATGACTTAACAAACAAAATAAAAATACGTCTGGCCTAATTAAGAATATTTAACCCACAACAAAGATGGTAAAATGCTGTGTCATCTCTAAGCAGCTGCCTAGCACTCCGAAAATGAAAATGGTGAAGATCTAGAAAGAAGGCTATAAGAATATAGCAAACATTTTAAAGTTGCCCTTTCCTTTGCTTGAAATATAATTAAGAAATGGCAGTTAACAGCAACAGTGGAGTATAAGATAAAGTCTGGAACACTAAGCAAAATTTCAATGACAGCTGCTTGTAAGATTGCTAGAGAGGCAAATCAGAATCTCTGTTTGACTGCAAAAGAACTTAAGGAAGATTTAGCAGTCTCTGGAGTTGTGGTACATTCTACTGTTTAGAGACACCTGCACAAATATGGCCTTCATAGAAGAGTCATCAGAATAAAACCTCTCCTGCAGCCTCACCATAAATTTCAGCACTAGACGTATGCAAAAGAACATCTAAACAAGCCTGATGCATTTTGGAAACAAGTCCTGTGAATCGATGAGGTTAAAATAGAATGCTTTGGTTACAATGATCAAAGGTATGTTTGGAGAACAAAAGGCATAGAATTTCAGGAAATGAACATTTCTCCAACCATTAATGGCAGAGCAACGTTTCGTGGATAGAAGAAAGAATGAATTCAATGAAATTGCAACAAATTTTTGATGCAAACATAACACCATTTATAAAAATGCTTAAGTTGAAAAGAAGATGGCTTCCACAAATGTACATTGATCCTAAACGCACATCAGAATTCACCATAGACTAACCTCAAAAAGTGTAAGATGAAGGTTTTACAATAGCTCTCACAATTCCCTAATTGGAACATCATTGAAAATCTGTGGCTAGACCTCAAAAGAGCAATACATGCAAGACGACCCAGGAGCCTCACAAAATTGTAAGAGTTTTCTGAAGGAAGAATGGATAAGAAATGCTATTCATAGACTGTGAGCCCTCGTGGACAGGGTCCCTGCCCCTCCTGTACCTGTACGTCCTGATCGCCTAGATTTAGTGTACTTGTTCTTGTCTCCCTCATCCTCATGTAAAGCGCCATGGAACCCAATGGCGCTATATAAATAAATAATAATAATAATAATAATAATAATAAACAGCATTTACAAGCTGTTATACTAGTAAAAGGGGGTGCTACTTACTCTGTTTCCCCGTACGACAGTGTCTTATAATAATTTTTGGTCCCAAAATGTGCTGTCTTATTTAAGGGGGTGTCTTATTTGTCCATGAAGAAGAATTAACATTTATTGTTGAACAAAAAAAATAAACAATTATCCCCTTGCAGCCCCCAATATGATATCCCCATCATCCCCTTGCAGCCCTCAATACAGTATCCCCATCATCCCCTTGCAGCTCCGATCATCCCCATCATACCCTTGCAGCATGCAATATGGTATCCTCATCATCCCCTTCATCCCACTGCAGCCCCCAATATAGCACCCCGATCATCCAATTGCAGCCCCCAATGCAGCACCCCCATCATCCCATTGCAGCCCCCATCATCCCATTGCAGCCCCCATCATCCCATTACAGCCCCCATCATCGCATTACAGCTCCCATCATCCCATTGCAGTCCCCATCATCCCATTGCAACCCCCATAATCCGTACTGGTCCTCCATGGTCCACGCCATATTTTCTGCTGCCATCGATGTAAGTCTATCAGAGCCCAGCATCCATGCTCCAATCAGAGCCCAGCATTCGCGCGCCAATCAGAGCCCAGCATCCGCGTGTCAATTAAAGCTTAGCAGGTGATGTCGGTTCATGGGCTCTGATTGGCGTGTGAATGCTTGGCTCTGATTGAAGCACGGATACTGGGCTCTGATTGGCACGCGGATGCTGGGCTCTTATTGGAGCGCAGATGCTAGGCTGTGATCGGCCCGAGTTTTACAGTACGGCAGCTGAGGCAGAGTGGCGTCCTGAATACTGCTGCAGGCATCACTCAACAGAGGCGGGAGGGCGGGGGATGAGTCACAGCTGCATGCCTAGGTCTTCAGATCGGTGGCATGCTGTTCTTCAAATAAAAGTATGCCTTATTTTTTGGGGGTGCCTTATATTTACAGGCACACTAAACCCCCCTAGTAAGTCTTATTTTCGGAGGGCGCCTTATTTTCGTGGAAACACAGTAGGAACTGGCCATTCAGGGTCCCTAAACTTTTGAATCAGTCCATTTTCCTTTGTGTAATTTTTAAAATGTAAAGCATAAAAATATATATTTACTTTAATCTTGAAATTGCTTAACTGTTCACATTAAAAATAATTTTGACCAGGGGTGTCCACACTTTTGCATGCCACTGTAACTGCAAGGCCTTATATGGAATCCTATGTGGTCACAACTAGACTTCTGTAAGCTTTCTGCAACTGATTCAATCTTGTGCAGTGCATAAAATAAACATCTGACATTTTTTTGGCGAGTCTCACAAATCAATAAGCAAATTGTTAGAATTACCCTGGAACAGTAGCGTAGCTAGCGGGGGGGCAGGGGGGCGAGCGCCCCGGGCCCCCCCGACATCAGGGGCCCATTGTCCGCCCCCTGGGGGGCCACCGTGCCCCGTGCTGCCAGCCGGCTGCCGTGCCGGCCGGAGAGGAGGGAGGACGCAGACGGGACTTCCTGTCTTGCAGTCTGCCCGCCCCTCCTCACCTCCTCCTTACAGCAGACGCACACGGCAGCCGCGGTAAGTCTGCAACGCCCCCCCAAGAGGTGTGTGAGAGAGGGTGCTGAGGGTGTCAGGCTGTGCAAGGGTGATGAAGGATACAGGGAGGCTGGAGGATGGGATCTGCAGGGGGACAGAGGATGGGATCTGCAGGGGGACAGAGGATGGGATCTGCAGGGGGACAGAGGATGGGATCTGCAGGGGGACAGAGGATGGGATCTGCAGGGGGACAGAGGATGGGATCTGCAGGGGGACAGAGGATGGGATCTGCAGGGGGACAGAGGATGGGATCTGCAGGGGGACAGAGGATGGATCTGGAGGGGGACAGAGGATGGGATCTGCAGGGACAGAGGATGGGATCTGCAGGGGGACAGAGGATGGGATCTGCAGGGGGACAGAGGATGGGATCTGCAGGGGACAGAGGATGGGATCTGCAGGGGGACAGAGGATGGGAATCTGCAGGGGGACAGAGGATGGGATCTGCAGGGGGACAGAGGATGGGATCTGCAGGGGGACAGAGGATGGGATCTGGAGGGGGACAGAGGATGGGATCTGCAGGGGACAGAGGATGGATCTGCAGGGGGACAGAGGATGGGATCTGCAGGGGGACAGAGGATGGGATCTGCAGGGGGACAGAGGATGGGATCTGCAGGGGACAGAGGATGGGATCTGCAGGGGGACAGAGGATGGGATCTGCAGGGGGACAGAGGATGGATCTGCAGGGGACAGAGGATGGGATCTGGAGGGGGACAGAGGATGGGATCTGCAGGGGACAGAGGATGGATCTGCAGGGGGACAGAGGATGGGATCTGCAGGGGGACAGAGTGATGGGATCTGCAGGGGGACAGAGGATGGGATCTGCAGGGGACAGAGGATGGGATCTGCAGGGGGACAGAGGATGGGATCTGCAGGGGGACAGAGGATGGGATCTGCAGGGGGACAGAGGATGGGATCTGCAGGGGGACAGAGGATGGGATCTGCAGGGGGACAGAGGATGGGATCTGCAGGGGATAGAGGATGGAAACTGCAGGGGATAGAGGATGGACACTGCAGGGATAGAGGATGGAGAGCGCAGGAGGATGAAGAGCGCAGGAGGATGGAGGATAGAGAGCGTAGGAGGATGGAGAGCGCAGGAGGATGGAAGCGCAGAAGAATGGGGACTGCAGGAGGATGGGGAGTGCAGGAGGATGGAGGACAGGGAATGCAAGAGAGGATGGAGGATGGAGAGCGCAGGTGGATGGAGCGTGCAGGAGGATGGAGGGTGCGCAGGATGGTGGATGGGGAGTGCAGGAGGATGGAGAGCGCAGAAGGATGCAGCGTGCAGGAGGATGGAGGATAGAGAGCGCAGGAGGACAGAGAGCGCAAGAGGATGAAGAGCGCAGGAGGATGGAGCACACAGAAGGATGGCAGGAGGACAGAGAGCGCAAGAGGATGAAGAGTGCAGGAGGATGGAGCACACAGAAGGATGGAGCGCGCAGGGGATGGGGAGCGCAGGAGGATGGTGAGTGCAGGAGGATGGAGAGCGCTGAAGGATGGAGAGTGCTGAAGGATGGAGGGTGCTGGAGGATGGAGGGTGCAGGAGGATGGAGGGTGCAGGAAGATAGAGCATGGGGAGTGCAGAAGGATGGAGAGTTCAGGAGGAGAGTGGCCATTTGGCCCAATTCTTAGGGCTGCAGCTGCGGCAAATTTTTTCCACCGCCCAGGGCGCCACAAACTACTTGCTACGCCACTTGGGGTGGCACGAGAATTCTCTGACAGCACCCCCCCCCCCCCCCCGCTCTTCACATGGGGGCCCTGGGTGCAGATCTCGCCCCCGGGCCCAGAGCAGGCTAGCTACGCCGCTGCCCTGGAAGCTTTGAATTTCACCAAATTTTACTCAAATTTCATTAACATGGAAATGATTCAATCATCTCTATAAACATTACTTTTCAGAACTTTAATTCTGGAAACTTGAGCTGAAGAAGAGTTCATTAGCTTGGAAACACATGGGACTCTTCTAAACGAAGCTGTTGCTGGAAACATTTTGACATTTATTACTTCTCTCAGGTTGGCACTTGACGTTTATGCCAACTGTACCGTATTTTATGAATGTAGCTCTTCAGTATAAAGCCAGGTACTTTTTTTCAGTTCAGAAATTATGTTTTATTTGGTTGACATTCGATATAAGAATTGTTAAGTTTTTTAACGGAAGAAAAAATTAAAAAAAAATCTATTACATAAAATGTAAAAATCTAAGGAAAAATACAAACAACACATTGTTCATTCTATATGAAATGTCAGAAACATGTAACTTGCTTTTAAAAAGCTAAGATAAAGATAACTAAGATTCTATAGGAGGCCTGTCAAATTCTCTGTTTATTTTAAATAGGACATAAGGAGTGGTTTCACTTAAAGATCGTTTTCTATGCTCTATACCTTTTCAAAATGGAGCATAAAGAAAATGGATGATAAATAAAACAAATTTTCGAACAAGAGGAACCAAGCAAAATATAGCAGAATGAGATCCTCTGCTGATTGTTGGATGTGGATTTCAATGGATGATATTGTGCAAATATGGGTTTATGCCTTTAATTTCAAATGGAGACTTCTGAGGTTTTTCTTTCACAGTTCCGTATAGAGTCAGCCATTGTATCCTAAAACGGTTCTATTGCTTTTAGTGTAAATATTGTGCCATACGAAAGCACTGCACATTGGCAAAAGAGTGAGTATAACAAAACTATAGGGGATCTTGATGTTGCTCCACAGGCTCTGGTAAACATGGGCTTTCTGCACTCATGTGCCAATCGAAAAATGTTTTTCTTACCTAAACAATAGATTTTACTATCTTCTCATGGCATGTGTTTGCTTCTTACATGACAGTTAACATCACAAACCATATACTGTACAATTAAAAACTACACAAATATAGCCTTAAATCTCAGTCTCAGTGCTTCATTCTCCAAGTGGGAGGGTGACTTAATCCAATGATGAAGGCTGGTATTTCTACAATCCCCTAAAGCTCTAATGCTTAGCATTCGACTGATACAAGGAATGTAGGTCAATGCCAGCTGTTTGCTGAATATAGGTATTTACATTTATCTCACTTTTAACACATTCCTCTTTGAATCACACACAGAGTGAAAATGGTATTCTCTGCTGATTAGACATGGAGTAGATGATAATTAAAACTAATATTAAAGTAATGTAATACAGGCTTTTTCGGGAAAGAAATAGAATTAATGCACAAAATAAAGACATTTAATGCAATAAAATTAAATAAGACGTAGATTAACTGGATTTATTTTGAGAAGACACGTTAAGCTGTGTTTTCATAACTATAATTCTTAAAACTAGTGATGAGCGAGCACTAAAATGATCGGTGTGCTCGATGCTGAGCATTTCAAGATACTCGTATACTCGGCCAGAGCACCGAGCCCAATGTAAGTCAATGAGTAACAGCCTCCGCCCACAGACTTCCGGTTATAAAACGAGTATTTCTGGAAAGGGCGGGAGGGGGGGCTTTTTTAAATCGCCGCAACATATAACACCTTGCTGTGGCCCCCAGAGGGATCCTAACAATGAATCTGCTCCCTGTGTGGTGCCAGCTCACTGTGTGCACTGAAGGGAGCTGTCAGATTGCTAATTATTAGCGAGCAGTCCGAGCATCTCGCCGGTACTCGGTGCTCGGAATGTTTTAAGTAATTTTCAAAATTACATTTTAAGATTACACATACTACGTTTGAGGACTTTTTTGTGAGGTGGGTTGCACTTTTGAATGAAAATTAATTTAGTGTACTGAAAAATGGGAAAATATTCTAAGTTTGGTGAAATTGCAAAAAATGTGCAATTTCACAATGTCTTTCACTTTTTTTATTTACCATGTTCACGGTATGGTAAAACTGACATGACAGTATGATTCTCCAGGTCAGTACGAGTTTGTTGATACCAAATATTATAGTTTTCTTAAATTCAGAAATTTGGCCAAAATAAAAAATTTAGCTTTTGTTGCTATTCAGACGTGTAATAATTCTCATTTTTTGTGATCTGTGGCTCTGTGAGGTTAATTATTTACGTCCATGAGCTGATATTTTTAATTATGCCATTTCTCGTAAATGTGATGTTTTGATCAGCTGATATTGTATTTTATTTCAGTTTTGTGGCGACCAAAAAAAATATACAGTTGTGCTAAAAGTTTACATACCCCGGCAGATTTTTTGCTTTTCTGGCCTTTTTCAGAGAGTATGAATGATAACACAAAAACGTTTTTCCACTCATGGTTGGTGGTTGGGTAAACCATTTATTGTCAAATACGAGTTTTCTTTTTTTAAATTATAATGTCAACCAAATGACCCTGATCAAAAGTTCACATACCCCAGTTCTTAATACTGAGTTATGTGAACGCAGAGCACCACACAGCTTGAAGTCTTTTTGGTACAGTAGTTGTGGATAAGAGCTGTTTAATTTCTCAAATGGCAAAGCTGTCCATTCTTCATGGCAAAAAACTCAAGTTTCTGTAAATTTCTGGATTTCTTCATGAAACTGCGCACTTGGGTCTCCCCAGAGTGGCTCAACGATATTGAGGTCAGGAGACAGAGCTGACCACTTCAGAACCTTCACTTTTTTCTGCTTTAGTCAATGACAGGTTTGACCTGGTCTTGTGGTTTTGGATCGTTGTCATGTTGGAACGTCCAAGTATGTCCCATATGCAGCTTCCAAGCTCATGAGTGCAATTTGCATCCAGTATTTGCTGATAGCATGCTGCATTCATCTTACTTCAACTTTGACCAAGTTTCCTGTGCATTTGCAATTCACACATCCCCAAATCATCACGATCCAACTCCATGTTCCAAAAGAAATGGTGTTCCTTTCATCATAGGCTTTGTTGACACCTCTCCAAATGTAACATTTTGATTGTGGCCAAAAAGTTTTATTTTCGTCTCTTCACAGCAAATGATCTTTTTCCCAAAGTTTTGAAGTCTTGTCTCTGTGCTGTTTGGCATATTTTAGGCGAGATATTTTGTTGCATTTGTGCAGTAATGGCTTTCTCCAGCACATCTACCATCATATCATTGTTGCATCAAGTGACCTTATGTGCATCTTGTAAACAGCCTCCCATATTATTATGAGTCTATATTTCAGTGAATTTATTGGATCTTTATTTGCATCCTGAACAATTCACTACAGTTGTATTTTTTTCAACTATATTTTACATTTGTTAACACGATTTGAACACTGCTGATGTCATTAATACACTCCCCTGATATGTTTTTGTGTCTTTCCTGTTTCCTACGTTTACTATCTTTTCCCTTGACCGTTGACACATTCTATGCATTTCCCTGACTCACATCCAGAAATGCGATGTATGAAGTTCAAGAGTCTGTTCTGATCCCAATCCACGCATTTTGCACACAGCTATTACAGGCAAATCAGATCAAGCTGATGGATTGTAACTTTATTAGCCGTTAAACCCATTTTACAAATATTGGGAAGTTATCAGCAAACATGTATGTAACTTTGCAGATCATTATGCTTTGGTAGTCAATGAATTTAAAATTCATAAGACACTATGTGCCAATCAATGCTTACCCAAACTGTATACGAGGCTATTGGTAAGTTTGTCGCATCACTCAGCTTCTCGCAAAGCAAGCAACCCGTCAAACATCTCTGACCCGGCATTTAAACATTGTGAACACAGCTTGTAATTAATGTGTATATTAGGTATAAAGAATAAAGACATTTTTAAAATACACAAATAAATTAAACATAATATACAATAATTGTTGGGCAAAAGGTGATATTCACTTATTTAATTTCAAATTTTAAAAACTTTTTCACTTTGTACTAGTTTTTAAGTCTTTTATGGCTATCAATATAGTCACTCTCTAATTGTAGTGGATCTCTCCGTGGAAATTAATTTTACTGAAAATGAGGAATATTCTAAGGGGCTCAGTGGCCCATTCGCAAAAATGGCAATTACACCATCTTGCACCTTTTTGACATCTCACGGTGCCGCCGATGGAAAACTGAAATAACGTGCTCTCTCCAGGTGTTAGATTGTCTTTGGATCAATTACTAGATGATTCGATAATTCGAAACTTGGCATGTAAATAATAACACATCTCTGTATTTCAACCATTTAACTTTTATTTGATGCTTTCTTGTAAGTTGTATACTATAAGCCCGGTGGGATGATTTTAAATGCGTTGGATTAAATGTTTATAAGTTTTGTATACAGTAGGTTGTATTTTATTTATATAGCACCAAAATCATATTACAGTTGTGCCATCTAGGTTTGTTACCACTTAAGTTGGGTGCTTTTCAGCCTTTTTTCAGAGTATAATGATAAACAAAAACGTTGTTCCACCAACCGATGTGGTGAGCAGTATCCAACTATGCTACAATTAGCATTGACAAATTAACCATTTTTCACCTTGTCTACTTTTTCAGCAGGTTTTACAAGTAGCAATCTAAAAGATACAAGCCAAGATCTCCAATCCAACAAGTTCGTTTAGGTACCTAATTAGCAAATGCATGACTTCCCACATGATTACACTGGAGGAAACGCTAATGCATCGCTTTTTGTCACGAAAAGCATGTCGAGATAGATCTCAACAACGATCAAACAATAAAGCTTTTTTTGTGAAGCTTCAACCAGCCAAAAAGGTTGAGACATCAGTCAAACACTAAAGCAATACTGACCGCAAAGCGCATGAAAAAAATGGTCAGACGTTTTGTAAACAAAAAAACGTCACACAGGCCTGGTCACTGCTTTACGTTTTCAAATTATATGAGATCGCAAATGAGTCGTTCGTCACATAACTGTCTAATACTCTCGTCTATGTGGATCGCAGGGGCTTTAGTCTAGCACTGTGCAGTCTTTGTGTTAGTTGTGGTAAGGTGGGTAAAGTATTGGCTCAGATCTTTTGGGCCCGTTCAAAGACGCAGTAAAAAAACGCAGCCAAAGCACCGTAAAATAACTTGCTCATAAAGTGAAAAGTTGTACTGGTCCAAGCGCAAGGGAGATTATCAAACAATCCCTGGTGGCTTCTACAAAAGCCTCATTTTTGTGAAAACATTGCTTTCATACATGGGATATATGGAAAGACCATTACAAAACAATCAGTGGACAATCAACTACCTTATTGTTGCCGTCCTCAAAGAATTTTTCATTAGAGCCTCAGATAAACACATGTTTCAGTTTTTAAACATACAAGGCTGTAATCATGTTTAGCAATGTGTCCTATGCACGGATGGTCGTTATCGTGTTGGCCCTGTAATAGGATAATTACATGATGTTTCATGAATTCAAGGAAAGTGTATAAAATCGCATGCTGGTTATTCAAACCAAATTAGAGTGCTAGCATCATTGCATTGACATGATTCAACGCACCAAAAACGCAGCCAATTCGATCTCTTTATAACATTTAAAACGCTTCATAAAATCTGCACGTGTAAAAAAGTGTACGTTGTATAAAATGTACAATTATACTATTTATCACACTTTACTGATTAATTATTAAATGCAAAAGTTTCCATCTCATTGAAAAAACACCCAGTTTCGGTGATCCAGTGTGCGAGTTCCCAGCTTGGGTACTCAGGTATGGCTCCCAAGGTTAACGATTTGGTCAGGGGAGGGTGGACCACTGATCCGGTCTTGGTTGAACTTAAAAAGGTAAGTATTACCGGGTATCTTATTGATGTTCTCGTGACGCCACCTGTGCCGCCAAGTCCGCCGGCAGCTTTCATGGATGTGCAGCATATTTGTCCCCACTATGAGTGCTGGATGCTGCTGCATCGTTTCCTGCAATTGAACAGTTTGCAGATTGTAGTCTGGCCTGCTCATTGACGATCGCAATCATGTTCCAAGGTGCCTGCCATGTTTTCTGGGTACAAAGGGCTTTGTTGTTTGCCTCTCTCGATTTGTCTCTTATTGGCAAGTTTTATTTTCGTCCGTCACAAAAATGGCTTTCCCCCCTGAATGTTTGATGCAATCTGGGTGCCACACTTTTTGTCACTTTTGTGCCTTTTTCATGATGAGGGACTCCCGGGCCGGCAGCAGGTCCTTTATTGCTTCAGTGCCCATCTTTGTCCTTGAACAGATCACGTTTTGCAGTAGTCCAATTTATTGATGTTTCGTGGATTTTCTTTGATCGAACATTTCTGCAGTTGTGGCAAATTTGTTATGTCCCGAATTGTGGTTTGGTTTTACGGTCTGATTTTCATTTGTTAATCACAGTTTGAACATTATGGATTTCATTCTTGATTGTTTTTGTGTTCCTTTATTTCTACAGGTTTATATCTTTCTGTAGATCCGTTCAATCTTTGCTTTCCCAGATCAATACAGAATGTCGTGGCTGATGAAGATTAAGTCTGTCTGGATCAGAAATTTTTATGCAACATGATTAAGCAACAGATCAAAGCAGGATGTTACTTATTAGCAAGCAACTTTGGTCACTCGTGCGGTTATAGGTCACTCAGGGTTGTGACTTTTGTCAGACATTGGATGCTTTTGTGTCATTTGTTTAAAAGTCCAAGCACAAGTACCCGATAATATTAGCAGAACCATATGTGACGCCGAAAAAGTATGTGTATCCCAGCTTTTGGGATAAGTCGTATAAAGGAAACCAATTGGTTACAGTCCTGTTCACTGTGAATGTGGCCGCACTGTTATTGTGTATATTTACATGATATCTAATTACAGTATTGTAGTGTACTGTTATAGTCACCTACCCGCCAAGGGGCACCAAGGGGTGGTTGTGACTTATTGGTAAATTCACCTTAAGGTAGTTTTTCACCTCCGCACTTTTTTCTGCAATGGAACTTTGATGCAAGAAACACAGCCAAATCAATGTTCACGTTGATGGCCCGATAACATTACAAGAATTGTAGCAGCAGTAACAGGTTACAGTTCAGCTTAGCCCATCGTTCATGAACCAGGTAGCCTAAGGATCTCTACGTGGCCCAGGGATGGGAAACCTGCTCCTCTATTAACTAACTAGTTCCGTTTTCCACGTTTGGATGGACATACCTAGTAGCTCCGTTGTAGTAATACCAGAGATCCCACCCTCGTTGGTGAAATGCATGCAACCTCTCTTATTGCCGTGCTGCGCGATACAATGTACACAGCCGTGCCGACTGCAAAGCTGGACTTGGCCATATCCCAGGGAATCCAAGTAACCGTTTGTACTCTGAGGTTGTGAGTATCACCTGAGTAAGGACAACTCCACTCTGAGTGATCCCTTTCTTTGGGATCTCCCGTTCACACCCTCTTTGGGGGACTGCCAAGGCCGTTCTTACACCTCTAAGATCGGCTTGAAACCGCTCCGGTGGACCTTCCCCCTGTCAACGTAGCGTCTTTTTCCAAACCATACACTTTCATCTCCTCCAACAAATTTTGTCTAAGACCTCCTTGTCCCCCTAGTTTCAGAATTTATCCCCAGTGGTAACTCCCCTAAACTAATGTGGGAATGCTGGTATGGTCCCAACCCACCAAACCTGAAGGTCCACTACATTGGCGTAGCTCCACAACCCTTAACGTGTAGTACCCCTGTGACACGGTCATTGCGGGCGGGCCACTAGATGTCAAGGATAGATTACCACAATGCAGAACATTAGGTGTTGTGCTGTCACTTTGGGAGTTTGAGTCTTGGTCGTCAAACAATTGTCATATGCTACTCAGAGAGCGTGAGATAAAATGGTCGAAGTTTGTCACATCAGCGATTCACAGCGGCCAGTGGTTAATTTTAGTGTCATAAATGTTGATACCTGTGAGGTCATTATTTTGCTCGCTAGAATTGAGTCAATCACTGCGTTGTAGGATAGTGAACAAGGATCTTTAGTTGCACAATAGCTATCTGATTAGTCTGGTAAAGTGTGGGGAATTGTGGTAGATCTTGAATGCAATGTTGAAGAGGATCATTTTTGATCAATAGATAAGTTTCCACTGGATATGTAGTAGCTTAAATTTTTCTGGTTCCTAGTTCACAGTATTACATTCAGCAAAAAAAAACTAGTGAGCAAAAAGGCCACCTTGTCGATGCGTTGCATACTCATCGAATAAGTGATCCGACAGAACCATTACCCTTTTTGTATGAAGGCACAAAATTCAAGATCTTTCATGTTACAGATTCCCAAAAGAATCTCCTCGAAGAACTCAGCTCCAGCGGGACCGTTCTTAGCTGCTTAAATAATGTGCGTAATCTGCAGCTAATGTCTGATACATGTGCACGATGGATCAGTAATATGTATCAGCTGATCTGGTTCCATGTATTGAAGGTATTACATGATGATACATGAATTCAAGTAAAGGGACTCTAATCAGCACAGATGGTTATTCAAACCATTAGAGGTGCTTGGTGCATCATGGCATGCTTTATGTTTTCCCTCTATCTTCACCAATTCGATCTTCTTTGATTTGAGTCCATTACAGACGCTTCATAAAATCTGTGCACTTGTATAAAAATTGTGTACTTGTATATTTTGTACAATTGTATTAAATTTATTAATTTTACTGACTTACCATATATACTGCAATTAATTCCCCAGCACTTGATAAACCAATATTTAGGTGAATCCAGTGTGTCGAGCCCCAGGCTTTGGGGTACTCAGGTATCAGGCTCCAAGGGGTTAACGCTCCTGTGTCATGGGGAGTGGTGGCCGCGCCTGATCCCGTGTCTTGGTGACACTTCAAAAAGGGGTATATTTACAGGGGATATCTATATACAGTTCTCGTGACGCCACCTGTGCCGCCACAGTCCGCCGGAGGTGGATGGTAGTGCAGCTTAGTTGGTAAAGTCCCCTACAGGAGGGCTGGACCTCCGGGGCATCGTTCCTGCAATGGAACAGGTTGATGCAGATACAGCTCTGGCCTGTTCTTTGAGCTTGCGCAGATGATCTCTCCAACTGGGTGCCGCCATGTTTCTGGGTACAAAGGAGCTTTGGTTGTTCTGTCCTTCTCTTCTGGTTTGTCTCTTTATTGGCAGCCACTCCCGGAGACTTCCTGTGGGCCGCCCCCCTGATTGATTGATGGCAATCTGGGCGGCCACACTTTTTGGCACCTCCGTCTTGGCCTCCTTCTTCTAGGGGCTGAGGCACACCCCCGGGCCGGCACATGGTGCTTAGTGCATGGCTACGGCGCCATCTTGGGTCCTCCTGCAGTGATGGCGGGAACCCATTTTGGCGCCAAGCAATGGCGGAAAAAGTTAGTTTTAAGCATGGTTCGAATGTCCAAGGCACACAGTACCCGGTAATATTGGGCATGAGATCCTGTTGTGACGCCAGAAAGATATGTCGAGCCCCAGGCTTTGGGGTACTCGGGTATAAGGCTCCAAGGGGTTAAAGCTCCTGTGTCACGGGGGGTGGTGGCCGCACCTGATATTGTGTATATTTACAGGGGATATCTATATACAGTTCTGTAGTGTCTGGTTATGGGTCACCTACGCCGCCACAGTCCACCAGAGGTGGATGGTAGTGTGGCTTAGTTGGTAAAGTCCCCTAGAGGTAGGCTGGACCTCCGGGGCAGCTTTCCTGCAATGGAACAGGTTGATGCAGAAGAAACACAGGCAGAAGCAAAGTCACGTTCTCCCGGGTACTTTACTGTTAACTTGTAGCAGCAGTTACAGTTTACAGTTCAGCATTTAGACGTTACAAGGACAGGTAGCTTAATGGGTGGCTGTAAGTGGATCCCAGGTGGTATGGTGGAACCCTTGGTGCACCTTCATTAACTAACCTGTGTCCGTTCTTCCCCGCTTTGGATTGATCTATACCTAGTAGCTCCGTGTAGGTAATACCAGGAGTCCCCTCCCTCGTTGGTGAGGAAAGCATGCAGACCTCTTGATGGCAGGGTGCTGCGGCTGATGAACAAGCCACAGCAGCCGGTTGCCGACTGCAAAGCTGGACTTTGGCTATCCAGGGCATCCCATGGCCCGGCGTTCCTCTGATGGACTGGAGTATCCGTGGAGTATGGACACTCCACTCTGAGGATCTCCCTTTCTTTCTAGGGCCCAGACTCCCCGTCAGGCACCCTCTTTCAGGACCTCCTCAAGGTCCCTTCTTCTCTCCTCTGCTTCGGCTTGAAACGCTCCGGTGGGACCTTCCCCCTTGTTCCACTTAGCTGATCTTTCTTTCCTAAAACCTTTCCTCTTCCTCCATCTCCTCCAACTCTTGGTCTAAGACCTCCTTGATTCCCCTAGAGGTGAATTTATCCCCTCCCGTGGTAACCTCCCACCCTAAACTAATGTGGGAGTGCTGGGTATGGGTCCCACCCACCATCCTAAGGTCCACCTGCAGCTGGAGTATCTACACCTCTTTTACGGGTTAGTACCCCTCTGTGACACCTGCATTTGCAGGGCGCCACAAGTACAATAATTAGATGTATGTGCATGATCCTTTATATTGACCTGTCTGATATACAATTGTAGTAGTAGCTCATAAGTAGTGTAGTTAATTTTTTGTCATACTATGCACTTTTGCACATGGACCATGTATTAAAAAATATATTCAGAGTATAAAGTGTTGTTGCAACCAATGAGAGTTCATCTTTCATTTTAGCTGGGCTAGAAGAATGACAGTCATACCTTGGTTGCTATGAGTAACAAGAACACTTTTCTGTTTGTTACATACATAGAGCCTTCAATATTCTTTACCAACTGATAATGTGTTATTGATTTGAAGAATGTAGAAATGTTGATATATTCATTTTTGATCAATAGATGAGTTTCCACTGAGAATATGTTAGCTAGCTGATTTTTCTGTTCATCTTAGTTTCACAGCTTTTACAATTCAGCAGCAAAAAAAATAAGTGAAAGCAAGAAAGGCACCTGGTCATGCAGAAAATCTGAAATGACTCATCGAATAAGTGATCCTAAGAAAACATTTCCTTTTTTGTAATAAGGACAAATATGGTCAAGGATACTTTCATTGTTACAATTTCCCAAACAAGAATCTCCTCGAAGAACTCAGCTCCAGCTGGGTCCTCTTCTTGCTGCCTTTAAAAGATTGCTCTCATTAACGGTGGGGGCAGACGAGCATAAGAAAAATTTTCTGATTTTCATAAAGAAAATTTGTATGATTTTCCTCCATACTGTCATTTGAATTAGCTTGGTGTTCTATCCGTGTCCGAGTTGTGTGTCTGTGTGCCATCAATGAGATATCTGTGTGGCATCTGCATGTATTCATCAACATTTTTAAATGTACTTGATCAAATATATAGGGTGGGCCATTTATACGGATGCACCTAAATGCCACTGGATATCTGAAATTGCTACATGATTCAGATATCCAGTGGCATTGAGGTTTCCATTGATGTAGAATGGCCCCACTATCTTTGTAGCCCAATATAACACACCATACCATCAATTTTTGTTTTCCAACAGTCTTGGAGGGATCTATCCACTGTGGGTCAGTGTCAGACCAATAGTGGTGGTTTTGTTTGTTAACTTCACCATTCACAAAAAAGTTTGCCTCATCTCTCATCTGAAGGCAATTGTGTATGCTGTGAAGATACAAGATGTTCAGCATCTGAAACAACGGATACTGGAAAGCCCTGTGCTAGTATTTCTTCTGCGGTGTTGCTATCAGTGTGTCAAAGTGGGAGAAGAGGGTTGCATTGACAATCTAACACAATGGGCAGCACTTTGAACACATTTTATAAGTGGTCATAAACTTGTAAATAAGTCATGAAAGAATAAAGTTACGTTAAAACCAAGCACGCCATTGTTTATCTTATGAAATTCTCAATAAGTTTGATGTGACATGTGACCCTCTTCCCATTGCAAAAAAAAAGTTTGACCTAAAATGGCCGACTTCAAAATGGCTGCCATGGTCACCACCCATCTGGAAAAGTTTTCGCCCTCCCATATACTAAAGTGCCACAAACAGGAAGTTGATGTCACCAACCATTCCCATTTTATTTAGGTGCATCCATATAAATGGCCCACCATGTAGTTTCCTACATTAGTAATAGAAATTAGAGTTAAAGGGAACCTGTCACCTAGATTTAAGGCCCTACACTATCACTACCTGTCCCTACACCTCCCTAGCTGCTCCCTATCTATCCCTTTCGATCTAAAGGGGCCCTACTAAACATCAGAAAAATAACTTTTAACTTACAGAAGTCCCTGAGGCTGGGGACTGGAAAGGCGGCCCCACACTCTATTCTGCCCCTCCTCGATGGTGTAGGGCACGCCCCGCTGGGCGGCATAATTCTTTATTCCTCGCCGCCTCCATCATTTGGAATCTCCCGGCCCTCTGTCACGTAGTATGCACCGGCCGCGACGTCACATCCGGCGCGGTGCTTATGGGGCCGGTCCCGTGATCGGCCCTAGTGCATTATGGGGCCAATCTTGTGATCGGCCCGGCTTCAGCAAGTGTATTGCGCATGCGCGGAGCCGGGCCGATCACATGATCAAGCCCATAATGCACTGGTGCCGATCACGTGATCGGCCCCATAATGCACTAGGGCCGATCACATGACCGGCCCCATAATGCATCACCGTCGCATCCGGTGCATACTATGTGACAGGGCGGAAGATTCCAGGTGGTGGAGGCGGCGAGGAAAAAAGAATTATGTCGCCCAGCGGGCATGCCCTACACACAGAGTTAAAACGCCTCAGTGTCTCTTTCTGCATGAACTATACCATCCAACTGCCCCGGTGATCTGTTCCGCACAGGGAGCCAATCCATCTAGCTTCAATACCATCATCCCTGGCGGTCTGACAGTGGCTTTGGTGAACATCACCAAAACTGCAGGTGGCATCATGAGACATTTATCCGTTTTTGCCCAATTTTCAGTTGACCACCAGGGCTCATTGGACCTGGGCACCAGCCACTGAGACAGCACCCAGAACAATGCACGGGTACTGAGTTCCCATAGACCCCATTTCCGAAGACTCTGGCCGAAATGCAGCCAGCTGAGGAGTAACTGGAGGGGTGCCATGGACACCCAATGTAATGACCCATATCTTGGAAGTCAGTTATGTCATGGGTTGTCTAGTAGGCTCCAAGACTCCATGGCTCAGTACTCTACTCCAGAGTCGCTGTAGGCTGCTATGTCCCATGCCATCAGACTAGATCGATGCCTCGGGAAAGACCCACCTGGACCCAGCCCCTTTTCTCCCCATGGAGGAAGTCCCACAGGTGCAGGTGGATGAATCTATGCAGATAGGGGGGGGGGTCCTCTCATTTAGGTCACCTGCGGTTCACCGTGAGATGGGGCCATGCTTTTACTATGACATAAGGGTCTCCTCGTTGGGTTTTGTCCATCCGTACCCAGACAAACGTCTCAAAAGCAGTCTCCCCCAGGTCGTGTGGAGGGCGGGGACCTAGATGTGTATGTGTCCTCCATTTTTCCCTCTTTTCTGGCTGCTATCTCTCTGGGACAAAGAGGGGACACCATTCCCACTCTTCAGGATATAGCTAGGCCTTGGTTCTCTCCTCCAGAGTTCCATCAGAGGAGTTGTCCATACTGGAGACCTGGCTCACACTCCCAATACACTATCTGAAGACCCGCCCCCCCAGGTCCTTTTGAGGAAGGTGATCTAGGCATATACATTTCCTCTGTACTTCCCTCTCTACTGGCTAATGTGCATAAAGTGCAACCGGAGCGAAGACGCACAATTTCTCCCTCTCATCTTTCGAGACCTATGTGTTCCCCCAGGAGAGGTGGTGGAAGGGGGGTTGCCCCTATGGAAGACCCCATTCTGAGAGTGGGAGTTGCAGGTTTTGGGTGACACCATTGTTGTTGGTCCTTCAAGGGGATTTTCACATTCCAAAAGACGCATGCTTAGTAATAAAAATGCAGGTCTGGACCTGCGAGTGAATAACTGTGTATGGGTTTCCACTTCCTGCCATCAAGAGAAAGTGTGCTTCAGGGACTCTGGGCTCTGGGTTTGTTGGTCTGTTTTGTGTGACAGACATTGTTAACCCGGCTGTAACTGCCCCCAGTACTTGATACCCATAATGTGTTTCACAGGTCATAGGCTCCGGAGATGTGTTGTGTCTCCTGAGCCAACATTTACTACATGTTTACCTTGCTGCGCAGTTGATATCCTTGAGGGACATAGGGTTACAGAAGTAGAC
>JARQOC010000001.1:355464601-355559361 GCA_033576535.1 Allobates femoralis
TACTTGTAACTCATCCATTGTTTACAACACACGTTCCCATTTGGCTACGCTTTATAGATGACATTTTTTTCATATGGCAAGGCACGAGAGACGGACTAGATAATTTTTTCAATGACCTCAATAGCTACGTACAGGACCTAAACTTCACCCTTAACTGTGATCCCCTTACTGTTAATTTTCTAGATACTCAAGTGACACGAACGCCACAGGGTACTCTCATCTCTGACCTTTATTGTAAACCGACTGACAGAAATAGTCTACTTATGTACGCCAGTTGCCATCCTAAACACCTTAAGAGGGCATTGCCTAAGTCACAATTAACACGGGTGGAGAGGATAGTATCTGATCCTGACATAAAAGCTATCAGGTTAAAAGAAATTAAATCGAAATTTACGGCTAGGGGTTATCCTACATGCACATTATCAACAACCACTACGCATTCCACTAGAGAAGTAGATGAAAGGCGTATAGCTTTCGTCAACACTTATCATCCTTTTTTTAATTGAATTAATTCTGTCGTTAGGAGACACTGGGATATTCTCCGTTCTGCGTATCCATAAGTAGCAGAATTTTCCTCTAACCCTTTGTGTTGTTTCAAGAGATCTAGAAACCTCAAGGACTATCTAGTACGAGCCGATATAGGTTCTAATTTACCCAAGATGACTCAGGGGACATTAAATACAACGAGAAGGGGTAATCTTCCCCTGTATTAGTTGCATGCAATGTTCGCATGTGACCAGGGGCGAGTATTTCTTCCATCCCCGATCCGGGAAGAGGTTTGAGATTAAGGGGTTCTTCACGTGTGAGTCTTCATGCGTAGTTTACTACATTAAGTGTCCATGCGGAATCGGATATGTTGGAGAGACTACCCAACATGTCAACACAAATCTACTATTAGGTGCAAAAAGAATCTTTTGCCGATTCCATATCACTTTAATACGTGTAGCCACGGGGTCTCACAATTAAAATTTCAAGTGATAGACCACGATCCTTTATCAAGGAGGGGGGGATAGAATTAGGAAGTTAAAAGAAAAAGAGAGTTATTGGATACATACTCTTGATACATTGGAACCACGAGGCTTAAATAGGGAGTATGAAATATATACATAAATAGTTAACCTGTGAAATAGATCTATATCTCTAACGAGATTGTCATATGTCACTTGTAATTCCCTATTTTTGACCAAAAAGGCTCCTATATTCCTTTATTTACTATCACACACATGTGATTATTTGGGATTATCTGTGATTTAGTCTGTGAGGGATCTGGTCAAACGCTATGAGGTTAAAATGTTTCCTATTCATGTATTACTATAGATGTTGTACTCATTCACAAGGTTTATATGTGCACTGAAACTTTCTATTTTATTTCTCCTAGTTTCCAGAATCCTAAAACTGATGATACCACCTCCCCACAGAAACATCACAGTACCAGCGCTTGTTTTCAAACATCACGGCACTAGCGCTTGTATTCAGCTTCTCCCCAGCTCTGTTCGGGGGACCTGATGTCATTCCCCACCTCTGCCCGCCTCCTCTCACTTCGCATAACTTCAGTAATTCCCGGAGCGACGCATTACGATGCGCACGATATTTAAGGGCGGTGCTCAACATGGACGCTGCTCCACACCAGCGTTGAGACGCATTTAACAGACTCACGGTCAGGTAAAGCGCACCCTCCCTGGAACTTGTAGTTCATATTTTTGCACTTTTCATCTGGCAATACTTTTAAGCATTGTCTTTCCCCGCAGTGGGACCGGACTAACCAGGGACTGGAATTTCGCCATTACCAGCGTTCTTTCAAGTGACAAGTAGATGTTATGCCATGATGTATGCCTCTAGTGCTTGTCTAATTTTTGTCATATATTTGTTCCCATGCACTTTTATACTCACATTTATTGTTTATTGGGATTGGAATAGGTATATGCATGTGGAATCCAGAGTACTATAACAGTGAGTGCTTGCCTCATAGCAGTGCCTTTATTGCAGTAGTGATATTAAAGCCTCATGAAAGGTAATACTATGGCATACCTTCTCACATTGTCTTATCTTAGAAACATATGCATTCTAGTTATACTTATTTCATTTTTTCTAGTCTCCAGGTTTAGTGATGGTACCTTTCTTATAAAATCCATATAGGGTTAATTATTAGCGATACCTCAAGTTAATAGGTATACATATATCATTGCTTTGTTTTCACCATGGATAGCCTTGTTGCTTTATTCAATTCTGATATCTTATATATGATTATGAAAGATTAATTGACACGGTTATTAAGTGATGTATCGAGCCTCATACAGATATGCTTTTTTTAATATGCCAATAGCATTATATTTTTCATTGGTCTTTATACTTTATTAATATGTTCTGTCTCTTTGTTTTATATGACATTTGCACCAGCTGTAACGTGATCAAGGCATGTGACGCCGAAACGTTGTGGAAAAACAGCTCTTTATTTTGAGATCAGAACCAAATAAAACTATATTTTGCTTCACATTTACTACCTCTGGACTTTATTTTTCAATTTGAGTATGACAGAAATAATTTTTTATAGGGAAATACTACAACAGACACACTTGCTTACAATGGGCACATTTTTTGAAAAGGCCCTCATGCACGCCTCTATCCAGTGGCATATTGGTGCCTCCCAATTTTTGACTTCCCTGCCTAAGGCAATCCTACAAAAGACCCACTTGCTTAAAATGGGCACATCATTTAAAGAGGCCCTCATGCACGTCTCTATCCAGGGGCATTGAAGTGCCTCCCAATTTTTGGCTTCCCTGCCTAGGGTATTGCTACAAAACACAAACTTTCTTACAATGGGCACGTTATTTAAAGAGGTCCTCATGCACATTTCCATCCAGGGGCATCACAGTGCCACACAATTTTTGGCTTCCCTGCCTAGGGCATTACTACAAAAGGCCCACTTCCTTATAATGGGCACATTATTTAAAGAGGCCTTCATTTACGTCTCTTCCCAGGGGCATGGGAGTGCCACACAATTTTTAAAAAAAAATCTTTCATATTATCCAAAAAACTAACATACACCAACTATGTCTCTCAAGTGGGTATGAGCCCTTAATATTTTTTCCATGAAAATCTGTTTTGGTTTCATTTTGTAACGTTTTCTTGACAGTCCGTAAAAGTGTCGTAATAGTCTGACAACATTGTTGACATCAGTGACCTTGGGGTCTGAAATGCTTCCAGGGGTCTTCCCCATGCTGTTCCCATATCATTTCAGCACTGTTCTGATACTTTTGTGACATTTTTAGGGTTTTTCCATGATGCCGGGGGTCATGTCAGAAAAATACTCGGGTCTCCCATAGGATAACATTGGGCTCAGTGCTTGGGCCAAGTACACAAGTATCTTGGGATGCTCGGCCCGAGCTTTGAGCACCCGAGCATTTTAGTACTCGCTCATCTCTACTGTTCACTTATCCATTCGTAGATTCTGGCCTCTCGCCAGCTCCAGTTGAAGTGGGTCATGAGGAGATCGTATTTACCGATGCCCAAATATTTGAGCAGCCACGGTCTCACGAAGGCAACATGGGAACGTGTCTCAACAAGAGGTGGACGATGATGAGACATAATTGCCAGAAAGTCAGGAAGAGGACCAGGGTGCTGAAGTGGAAGACGACGTGGTAGATGATCCAGTAACTGACCCAACCTGGCAGGAGGATATGCAGAGCGAGGACAGCAGTGCACAGGGAGAATTAGGCATAGCATCACAACAGGCCAGAAGAAGCAGGGTGGTGTCCGCAGGCAGAAGGCAGGCAACCGTTCCCCGGAACAACAACATGAGTGATGTTGCCAGTACAACTGTTAGGCCTTCCCGAGTCTGGCTGTTTTTTAAGCTGTCTGCAGATAATTCCAAAAAGACTATTTTCAACACCTGCCATTCCTGCATTAGCAGGGGTAGCACAACTAGCAGCCTGACCACCACCAGCATGATCAGGTACATGGCAGCAAAGCACCCGACTTTGTGGGATGTACAGCAGAGTCCAGGAGCAGTGTCTGCGGGTGACACCACTGCGTCTTCCACTGTTGTGCATGCAAGACAATCCCCTGTACATACTGCATGCGAAGATGCCCCCTGTTCTTCACCTGTAGTTGCGCAAGCAGAAATAGCACCATCATCAACCACATCCTTGTCCCAGCGCAGTGTTCAGTTATCTATACACCAATCTTTGGAACGCAGGTGCAAATACACTGCCAATGCCCACATGCCACAGTTCTAAATGCACACATTTCGCGACTGCTTGCGCTGGAAATGTTGCCTTTTAGGCTGGTGGAGACGGAAGCATTCCACAACCTGATGGTGGCGGCTGTCCCACATTACTCGGTCCCCAGCCACCACTATTTTTCCCAGTGTGCCGTCCCCGCATGACATAAGCATGTGTCATAAAACATCATATGTGCCCTTAACAACGCAGTTTCAGGCAATTTCCTCCTAACCACACACACGTGGACAAGTGCTTGTGGGCAGGGTCGGTACATCTCGCTGACGGCACACTGGGTTAATATTCTGGAAGCCGAGACCCAGTCTGAGTCGGTATACTGTTCAAACTCCACACAAAAGACCTCAGGAGTGGACATGGATGTCCGACGTATGTACCGTCCTCCAAATCTTTGAGGACTCCACCAAGATGGTGAGCGGTGATGACGCCATCATTAGCGTCACCATCCCGCTTCTCTGTCTTCTAAAACGCTCTCTGCTCAAAATCAAAGACGATGCATTGCAGGCAGAGCACGATGAGTTGGAGCAAGAAACCGTACTGGGTGATTACTGTTAGCAGCACGTTAATCAGCGTGATGTACACAGCGAGCAACAGAGAATGTTCATTTCTTCAGAATTAACATCCAGCTTATAACATGAGAATAGGATCAATCTGGTTTCTGGAGAGGGAGAGAGAATTCTGCTGTGACTTTCGGCTTTCAGCTCCACACTAGAATGTGCAGCAGGGAGCAGGGGAAGGGACATCCTGTCTCTGACTGAGGACTTTTTTTTTTTTTTTAACTTTGTTGACATCTGAACAATATGCATGCAGACATACAATCACATCATATTAAACAAACAATAGTTGTTGCAATACATACAGATCAATATGCATTATGCCAACACCCCCACTCAACAACTACTTATTCTGTTAGTCCCATAGCGGTTCTCACTCCTTGGAACCTAGGTCGTGGCAATGGCTTGGTCGAAATGTCAGCTACCATCTTATCAGTCTCACAATAAACAAACTGAATTATGCCACGATCTATCAAATCACGTAGATGATGATATCTGACGTCGATGTGCTTGGTTCTAGCACTGATCTTCTCACTGCATGCAAGTTTAATGCATCCTTGGTTGTCCTCATACATCACCGTTGGCTGAGTTAACAGTTTACCAAGATCATCCATCAGTTGTCTTAGCCAAATGATCTCCTGACTTGCATAGGCTGCGGACACATACTCAGCTTCTGTGGATGACAAAGCAACAGATACTTGTTTTCTACTAGACCAGGAGATTGAACTTTCTCCAAGTTTAAATACGTATCCGCTTGTGTATTTACGATCATGCAAATCACCAGCCCAATCTGCGTCAGCATAGCCGGTGAGTTTTAGATTTCCTGTTGCAGATAACTTTAAATTTACCCCTTGTGTCTCTTTTAAATATCGGAGAACTCTTTTAATGGCGTTCCAGTCCTTTTGCGCGGTTTCTCCACATATCTGCACAATATTCCAACTGCTGTTGTAATATCTGGTCGAGTCATAGTCGATATGTATAGAAGTGCCCCCACTGCCTGTCGATATTTCTCATTGTTAGGCAACAGGTCATCTTCTTCCAGTTTCAGGTAGGATGATTCCATTGGCGTTGACACACCTTCTGTCATGAGCAGGTAGTTTTTGCATTTCATCCCATGACTGTGGCTCTGACTCAGGTAGTGTCTTGACAATGTAGGATAGACGTTTAGCTGGTATTCATTTGTTTGATCTTGACGATCGTCTGATTTCAGGTTCACTTAGGCTTTCTGTTGTTCCTTCAGTGGTTGAAGAATCTAGCCAGACTTCTACATTCTCCCTTTCGTTGTCTTGTGATTGTGACTGATATTGTTGTTGTTGCTTCATCTGGACTATTGGCATAATGTCACAAAACTTGGGTGACACAAAATTTTCATCAATCACTACATCTTTGCTTATTGTGACCTTGTTTGTCTCTGGGTGTAGAATTCTATAACCTTTCTGGGTTTCACTGTAACCTACCAGAATGCCTTCCTTAGCATGAGATTCCCACTTAGTTCATTTTTCTTTGGGAATGTGAGCAAATGCTTTGCTTCCGAAAATCCTTATGTGCTGTAGTTGTGGCTTTGCACTATTCCATTGCTCAAGTGGAGTTTTCTCTGTCGCTTTACCTGGTAGTCTGTTCTGAAGATAGCAAGCCGTCATAATAGCTTCTCCCCAATATTCTGTAGGCAGATTTGCATCAAATAACATACTCCTTCCGCTTTCACAGAATGTTCGGTTCCTTCTTTCTGCTACACCATTTTGTTCAGGGTTGTATGGTACAGTAGTCTGAAATATGATTCCATTTCTCCTTAAAATGCTCTGTGTCTCATTACTTGTATATTCAGTCCCATTATCTGCACGTAGAATTTTTGGCATTCTCCCAAACTTGTTATATACTTCAGCTAGATATATTTCAAGTTTCTCTGGAACTTCATTTTTTCTGTGAAGTAGATAGACAACTGTGTTTCTTGAATTGTCATCAATGAATGTAAGAAAATATCTCTTCTTTCCAGGGGTCTGAATACGCATTGGGCCACAGATGTCTGTGTGTATTAAATCTAGTGGCTGTTCTGTTCTTGTAGTACTTTTCTTAGGAAAGGCCTTTCTGGACATTTTCCCTTTGATACAGCTGGTACACCTCTTTGTCTGGTTACATGGATCAATTGTAATATCATCAGCTAAGTGTTCTTGAAATAACTTTCTTATTGCTTCTGGGTCTCTATGCGCAAGCCGTCTGTGCCATACATGAATACAGTTCTTGTGCATTTCTTGCTTAGCTGTGTATACACACTCTTTACATTTCAACTGATACACCTCATCTTTGATTTTTTTCTTTTGCTAGTGTGTGACCCTCTTTTGAAATGATGCAGCTATGATGCTTAAACGTAACTTCATTCCCTTGTTTTGTAAGCTTTTTCACGGATAATAGATTACTTTCAAGACTAGGCACATATAGCACATCCTTCACAGGAATCCTTCGGCTTTGCGTAGCAGAGATGTTACAATCAATATAACCATCTCCTATGCCTTCTGAGTTCATACACTGACCATTCGCCATTATCACTTTCTCTGACTTGCTTTGGTTAAGCTTAGTAAAGAAGTCTCTGTCATTGGTCATGTGACTGGTCGCACCAGAATCTATATACCACGCATGCTTTGATTTAAATGCATTGACTAATGTGAATGCAGCCTCAGTATTTACAGGATCATTATTTTCAAGTACAGCACTCTAAACTGTTTGTTTACTGTTTTGCTTCTTCAGCTGATTCATTTTAGCTTTCCAGACTCTGCATTCAGCTTTTAAATGACCTGGCTTCTTGCATACAACACATTCACGTGTTTCTTTAGGATGGTTTCTGCTGGTGGGCTCATCCTGTGTTTGTAAAGCAGTTTCCTTGTTGCACACTTTGCTGCTCACACTTTTTGCCTTTCTCTTATATTCATCTACAAGCTTTCCTCTGACGTACTCCAATGTAAGCTCATCATCTGGGCGTGCATCTAGTGCAGTTACAAGCATGCTCATAGCTTTCTGAGAGACCACTAAGTAGTAGTACTGCTACATGGAAGTCCTTCATATCTTCCCCAATGCCCCGCAGGCGCTCTGCAGTCTCTAGAGCAGGGGTCTCAAACTCCAGGCCTCGAGGGCCGCACACAGTCCAGGTTTTCAGGATTTCCTTAGAATTTGACAGTTGGTAATTTGATTACCAACTGTCAAATCCTGTGGAAATCCTGAAAACCTGCACTGTTTACGGCCCTTGAGGCCTGGAGTTTGAGACCCCTGCTCTAGAGTGCTTCTAATGTAGTCCTGCATGTCCTGGTCACTGTGTAGCTTAGACTGATATAGCTTTCTCATTAAATAGAGTTTGTTACTTAGATTTATCCTCTCATGTACTTTCTGCAGCTGCTCCCACATTTCCTTTGCAGATTTACACTTACACACATGCACAATCTGATCATCCTCTATGCTGAGTGATATGGTGCTCTGTGCTTTCTGATCCATTTCTAGCCAGTCCTGTGGCTTGGGCTCCTGAGTGTATTTCCACGTACCTTCTCTTATCAGCAGCATCTTCACCTTGAATTTCCAGGATTGGTAGTTCTGGTTAATCAGGCTTGGCACTGTAAACTTTGCTGAGCTGCTGGTGGTGGCCATCTTTACTTCTTCTCAGTTTGCTGTTGTCTTTCTATCTCTGTGCTCTGCAGGTCTGGGACTTCTGTGATTCCTGGGCCCATAACCTGTTAGCAGCGCGTTAATCAGCGTGATGTCCACAGCGAGCAACAGAGAATGTTCATTTATTCAGAATTAACAATATCCATCTTATAACATGAGAATAGGATCAATCTGGTTTCTGGAGAGGGAGAGAGAATTCTGCTGTGACTTTCAGCTTTCAGCTCCACACTACAATGTGCATGCAGGGAGCAGGTGAAGGGACATCCTGTCTCTGACTGAGGACCTTTTTTTTTTTTCTTTTTTTAACTTTGTTGACATCTGAACAATATGCATGCAGACATACAATCACATCATATTAAACAAACAATAGTTGTTGCAATACATACAGATCAATATGCATTATGCCAACAATTACACACAGCCCAGCCTCATCTCATCCCAACGTGCATTGGAGGACTATGACGAGGAGGATGAAGAAATAGAGCTACTTTCATGCGGAATTGACGGTAATACATGCACAACCGTCAGATCGTCGGTTCAGCGTGGATGGCCAGAGGACAGGGGAGAGGAGGAGGAGGATGATGAAGCCAGCATGGCCAGTCATGCTGTTGGTGAGGATCCTGAAGTCTTGCCTGTTAACAGTCTGGTGCACATGGCTGACTTTATGTTACGCTGCCTGTCTCGTGACCCTTGCGTTATCAACATCTTTACACTCATTATTGGTGGGTGACACTTTTAGACCCACGCTACAAGGAGAACTTTATTTCTCTTATTCCCAAGGCGGAGAGGTCTACAAAAATGCTGCAGTACCAGAAGGCCATAGTCGCGGAATTAGTAAAAAAATTCCCTTCTGAAAACGCTAGCGGCAGAGGTCACGATTCAGTAGACAACCAAGGTGCCAGCCGAGAGAGGCACAAGTCCGATCCAACAGAGGTAGGGGAACACTCTCAAAGATATGGGACAGTTTTCTCAGCACCTCCCGTAGCACAGGCCCTGAGGTGCGGGGTAGTGTCACAAGGACTGCAAAGTTTGCCATGCACCTCCGCACACCCACACATGGGTACACACTTCATGACTTTGGCTACTTGCTGTACTGCTCCTCCTTCTCCTCATCCGCCACCATCATATGATTAGTGTGACCATGGTTCATGATGCCACGAAAACATAATTTTTTGACATCATATTTATGATGATGATGACCCTAACCGTTCAAAAGTTAGGCAGTAGTTTCATGTATAACCTGAAGGGGTAAATGTTTTAGTCCATGCTTACAGAATGGGCATTACAAGTACAGGAGATCCGCTCCTTTGTAATGGGAACAATATTTATAGGCTCTCCTCCATGTTTCTTTCCAAGGGTATTGAAGTGCCTCCTAATTTTTGGCTGCCCTGCCTAGGGCAATACTAGAAAAGACCCACTTCCTTATAATGGGCACAATGTTTAAAGAGGCCCTCATGCACATCTCTATCCAGGGGCATCAGAGTGCCTCCCAACTTTTGGCAGCCCTGCCTAAGGCAATACTACAAAAGACCCACTTCCTTAAAATGGGCACAATATTTAAAGAGGCCCTCATGCACGCCTCCATCCAGAGGCATTGAAGTGCCTCCCAACGTTTGGCAGCCCTGCCTAGGACAATACTACAAAAGACCCACTTCCTTAAAATGGACACATTATTTAAAGAGGCCCTCATGCACGCCTCCATCCAGGGGCATTGTGGTGCCTCCCAATTTTTGGCTGCCCTGCCTAGGGCAATCCTACAAAAGACCCACTCCCTTATAATGGGCAAAATATTTAAAGAGGCCCTCATGCACGTATCTATCCAGGGGCATTGGGGTGCCTCCCAATTTTTGGCTGCCCTGCGAATGGGCAATCCTACAAAAGATCCACTTCCTTATAATGGGCAGAATATTTAAAGAGGCCCTCATGCACGTATCTATCCAGGGGCATTGGGGTGCCTCCCAATTTTTGGCTGCCCTGCCAAAGGGCAATACTACAAAAGACCCACTTCCTTAAAATGGGTACATTATTTAAAGAGGCCTTCATATACGTCTCTTCTCAGGGGCATGGGAGTGCCACACAAATTAAAAAAAAAAAATCTTTCATGTAATCCAAAAAAACTAACATACACCAACTCTGTCTCACAAGTGGGTATGAGCCCTTAATATTTTCTCCATGAAAATCCATTTTGGATTCATTTTGTAAAGTTTTCTTGACAGTCTGTAAAAGTGGTGTAATAGTCTGACAACATTGTTCACAGCAGTGACCTTGGAGTCTAAAATGCTTACAGGGGTCTTCCCCATGCTGTTCCCATGTCATTTCAGCACTGTTCTGATACTTTTGTGACATTTTTAGGGTTTTTCCATCCTGCCGGTGGTCATGCCAGAAAATTACTCGGGTCTCCCATAGGATAACATTGGGCTCGGTGCTCGGGCCGAGTACACGGATATCTTAGGGTGCTCGGCCCGAGCTTCGAGCCCCCGAGCATTTTAGTACTCACTCATCTCTACTGCTCGCCTATCAGTACTGCAGGTTTATTCTCTTCAATGTCTATTTGTTTTCTAGTTGGGCACAGCCAGACTCCCTGCACTGCAATAAAGCTGTCAGACTAACAGAGGATGAAGGCAAAGATCTCCTTGTCAAGCGCAACATGAGTGAAATGTTTCTTCACACATCAAATCCAGCCTGCTGACTGAGGTACGTGTGATACAGCTCTTGTCAGATGAGAGAAGTCAGAGGTTTTTGGAGCTGTATATACTTAGTCTGCAGCCCATAATGTCACATGACTAGGATGGGATTTATTTGGAATTATATCACTAACACCATTATATCTCATTAGATGTGGGTGCGATGCTATCACATTGAAGAGCAGTGACATCACTAAGGGGGCAGGCTCTGTGGCACTGGCTGTCTCCTCTCTCTCTCTCCTTCCATGCTCTCTCCCAATGTATGTAAATAAATGTATTTTTCCTTAAAAATCTGTTTCTGCTTTTTTTTTATGAATAAAGTGTTTAATTTCCTGCTTAAAAATTATGTAGGGCTTCCCTGTATTTTCTATTGCCAGCACAGGTAAACCAAGCAGCTACTGACTGCTAACCCTCTCTGACTGGTGTTACCATCGCTGGCAATGAAAAATACAGGAGAGCCCTTTTTTTCAATTATTTAACAAAATATTTAAAAAAAAACTGTTGTTTGCCCCTCCATATTTTCTATTGCCTGCCAAGGTAACCCAGGCTGCTGGGGGCTGGAATTCTCATGGGGGACCCAAACCCAAGCGTTTTGGGCCCCCCATGCTGAAAATTGCAGCCATCAGTCACCCTAGAATTGGTGTCTCCATGAGAGACACCAAAACTGGCAGTTACCTGGCTCTTTTAGCTGCCATGTAGTGGTGGCAGACTGGGTAATAAAGGGGTAATGTCAGCTTTTTTTGCAGCGGACGTCAAGCCCTATTGCTAATGTCAGCTGTCAGTATGATAGCCGGTCATTAGCAATACTTTCAGTAAAGAGGAAAAAAAACACACACAGACAAAAAGTTTTTATTGCTTACAAAATAGACAGAGACACTTTATTAGCTCCCACCAACTTTCTCTCTGATGTAATCCTGAATTTACTGTAATCTTGTGGTGGAAGCAGAGGGGCGGTGTGATGCATCACACATCTTTGTATACTCAAGTGTTCAAAATGTGAGTAAATGAGCATGCGCCCTCTCTGCCTCTCCCTTGCTGCTGTGCACTCTCTGTCTGATTGTTCTGTCTGCCCCCTTTCTGCCTCCCTGTCTGTGCCTCCCTTGTCTCTCTGAGCCTTTCTGTGCTTCTCCTCTGCCTCCCTGAGCCTGTTTGTGCCTCCCTGAGCCTATCTATGTCTCCATGAGCCTGTCTTTGCCTCCCCCACCTGTCTGTGCCTCCCCTCACCTATCTGTGCCTCCCCTGCTTCTTCGCCTGTGTTACAATAGTGCTATTCAGATGTCAATGGTTTTTTTGGACTTTGTGTCTACAAAAAAAAATCACTTAGACATGTCTGCTTTTCATGAGAGTAATAGATCAAAAGTACTCATACAAGTCAATATGCCTACAGAAATCATGCACAAGCACAGGGATGCTATGTTATTGGCATGTTGATTCGCTAGCTGTGAGAAAGCACTGCTAGGCTAGGGTCACACTAACCCTATTTTTCCATCTGAGAAAACTGGACTGATATCAGACCTCTGATCTAAGTTTTATCAGAGTTTTATTAAAATGGGATTTGTTTTTCATGGACTTGGAGAAGAATAAAGAAAGAAATTTCTCTCACTTCTCCATTCTGTTAGTCCATAAAAATTAGACTGCGCTCGTATATGCATTTTTTTCATGGACCCATGGACTTGAATGACTGAATGCGATCTGTTATATGGAGGCAAATTGTGCAAGCTGCCATTTTTTCTTGGTCCACTGAGACCAAGGAAAATAAATCACACATGTGCACTGCCCCATTAAATAACATTATTCCAAACACAACCTGATATTTAGTCGTATCACACTTGTACCGAAAATACTACTGTCTGCATGAGCTATTCGGGTGCATTCACATGCTGCGTATTTTTACGCGAGTGCTCTTGCTGTTTTTTTAGCCAAAACCAGGAGTGGCTGATAAAAACCAGCAGTGGGTGATTAAATACAGAAGTGGAGCACTTGTTTCTATTAGACTTTTCCTCTGATTGTTCCACTGCTGGTTATAATCAGCCACTCCTGGTTTTGGCTACGAAAACTGCAACAGCACTCGCGTAAAAATATACAGCAAATACGCAGTGTGTGAACGCACCCTCGAGTTAGGGATCAACGTCTTCTGGCCTGACCAATACTTTAGTTGATTTATTGGCGTTAGATTGCAACAAAATACATTTTTTTGTAGTAGTGTCTACCGTATGAAGCCATATCTTTAGATTCAATACTAAAATTGTCCTGACAAGTTCCCTTTAAATGTGCAAAAAAATTATATTTTTTTTACATTTCTGTTCTATAGCTAAAGATGGTATCTATCTATAAAAGCATCAGTTGGAAGGGAATGCATAGAAGGGGTCAGACCTTTTCAATATTTTGTGCCATCTGTAAAAGAAGACTTATTACAGAAATGCCAGATGACAGCTAAGCTTTCCTACTTGTGGTCAACTTCAGGGCATGACTATGTCATTCAATTTGTAGAAGGAAAACACATATTATATTATACTTTTGTACATGAAATGAAACTATACATTAATTCTGTAAAAATAAAACATAAAATGTTATGGATGATTCTTGTAGGAAACAAATCTGATGACATTTCAAGCTTGTATTGGTTTTTACAATGGCATTTTGTTGACTCCTGAATTGTTTTTCTTTGTTGCACAAAATCTTTAGCAGAAATGCAAAATTTTCACACATTGTAAGTATTTTCAACATTTTATTTTTACTCAGGAACCTAATATATTATTATTGTCTAGAGCAGTAATAACAATTTTCTTAATTTTCGTTGCAATCAGTCAACATTATTTTCATCAGACTTATCAGACTTTTTGTACCAATTTTCACCTGGGCACTAAAAATATATGCAGATGTTTGCCAAACGAAACCCATGTTTTGATTTAACAATCTAAAATGGCCCATGCAGCGTTTCCCTGTCCACTCTGCTAAAGCGACCGCTATTCTGCTTGATGTGTGGCCGGTTACCATGATCAACATCGGGTAACCAGGGACAGCGTTGCGCGGCAGCTGCGCTGAAAAGCACACATGCGCTGATGAAAAAATTACTAAGTCACTGACATCTGCTCAAAACGGTAGTCTGACCCTAGTTAAAGGGAATTTAGATTGTGAACCACAACCATGACAGTGTTTATGTTGTATGTAAGGGTATCTTCTCACACCACAACCACCGGAGACATTTTTGGTGGCGATATTTCACCCTGGAATTATTGCTGCCAAATTGCCTCCTAATTGCGGCGTGTATTCTGGGAATTTGGCGGCGATATGTTGCCTTGCTCCGGTCGCCTGGTTTTGGAGCAGTGCTCTGAAATCGGAACCAGGTGACATTTGGTTTACCGCCAAATTCCCGAAATACACGTCGCAATTAGGAGGCAATTTGGCGGCAATAATTCCAGGGCGAAATATCGCTGCCAAAAATGTCTCCTGTGGTTGTGGTGTGAGAAGGTACCCTAACGTGCTGTTGAAAAAGATGGTGCTAGATGAACAAAGCAGAATAATGAAAATTAAGTACAAAATTCAGAACCTAGCTACATCTCTGTACAAAATGTACCAATCATACACAATTGTATCTCGATAAATTAACATATCATCAAAAAGATCATTTATTTCAGTAATTTAATACATAACTTGAAATGCATATATTATATAAAGTCATTACAAAGTGATCTATTTCAACTGTTTTATTTCTTTAAATGTTGATGATTATGCCTTACAGTCAATGAAAACCCAAAATTCATTATCTCAGAAAATTAGAATATTATATAAGACCAACTGAAATAATGATTTTAACTAATAAATATTGGCCTACTGAAAAGTATGTACAGTAAATGCACTCAATACTTGGTCGGGTTCCTTTTGTATGAATTAGGCTAGGGTCAGACGTGCGTCTGCCCTCAGCCTCATGAATCTGTCGCAAACTTAGAAAATTTCAGGCTGAGCGCATAGCGTTACCGGCATGTAACACTATGTGCCGCCTGTGTATAGTATCCCTATGGCAACCTGCAGAATTATGCACCCGCTGGCACCACTCACCACTCTTGGATATGCGCTTTTAATAGCGCACAGGAAACTCGGTTTGCAGCATTTTCCTGTGCGTCATCAAAAGTGCATATCTGGGAGTGGTGAGTGGAGCCGGCGGGTGGGCGATTCTGCAGGTTACCATAGGGATACTATACACAGGTGGAACATAGTGTTACATGTCAGTAACGCTATGCGCTGAGCCTGAAATTTTCTAAGTTTATCACGCACAGGGCAGGCTGAGGGCTTACGCAAGTCACACACAAGCCTTACTGCATCAATGGGGTGTGGCATGGAGGCGATCAGCCTGTGGCACTGCTGAGATTTATGGATGTCCAGGTAGCTTAGATGGCAGTCTTCAGCTCGTCTGCATTGTTGGGTCTGGTGTCTCTTATCTTCCTCTTGACATTACCAGTACTAGCACAGTGATAATGTGGTTATTAAACTAGGCATTGGTACTTAAGGCAGTGCTGACTTTGGCATTGATAAAGCACAGTGGACCTACACAAGCAGATGAAATGGCTTCCCAAACCATTACTTATTATGGAAATTTCATACTAGACCTCAAGCAGCTTGGATTGTGGCCTCTCCACACTACCTCAAGACTCTGGGATCTTGGTTTCCAAATAAAATGCAAAATTTACTGCCATCTGAAAACAACACCTTGGACCATTGAGTACCAGTCCATTTATTTTTCCTCTTGGCCCAGGTAAGATGCTTCTTGCATTGTCTATTGGTCATGAGTTGCTTGACACAAGGAATGCGCAGTTGTAGCTCATGTCCTGGATACATCTGTGTGGTGGCCCTTAAAGCACTGAGTCCAGCAGCAGTCCACTCCTTGTGAATCTCCCCCCAATTTTTGAATGGCCTTTTCTTAACAATCCCTTCAAGGCTGTTGTTATCCCTGTTGCTTGTGCAACTTTTTCTACTACATTTTTCCATTCCACTCATCTTTTCATTAATATGCTTAGATACAGCACTCTGTGAACAGCCAGCTTCTTTAGCAATGACCTTTTATGGCTTACCATCCTTGTGGAGTGTATCAATGACTGCCTTCTAGACATCTGTCAAGTTAGCAGTCTTTCCCATGATTTTTTAGGCTACTGAACCAGTCTAAATGACCATTTTAAATGCTTAGTAAGCTTTTGCAGGTGTTTTGTGTCAATTATTCTAATTTTCCGAGATAATGACTATTGAGTTTTCATTGACTGTAAGTAGGGATGGGCGAGTCTACTCGCTTGGACTCGTTACTCTGCGAGTAGTAAGGGACTCGCAGGACTCGGTACTCTGCGAGTTTCCCAGCGATTACTCGCACAGTAACGAGTCCAATGCAAATCAATGGCAATCCTAGTTTTGTCAGAGACTCTGACATGACTCGTCAGCTGACCGGGTCTCTTACATCATCACAGGCTCTTCTGCCCTGATCGTGCTGCAGCGTTGGAGCCGGTGAGAGGTGATGTATGCTCCCGGAGGAGTTTTTTTATTTTTTTACACACAGGGAGAGGACAGGGGACAGGATAGGGATAGAGGAGGATAGAGAAGAGGGGGCACAGCAAAGAATAGCGGGGGCACAGCATATAGAATAGGAGAGGGCAGAAGATGGAGGAGGCAGGAGTAGGGAGAGACAGGGGACCGCAGGATCCACATGGATCCTGCAGATCGGATGGCTATTTGCCATCCGATTGCAGGGATCCGTATGGATCCGTGCCTGTCCGTGGGATCCCCCTTCAAAGTCGGATCCCACAGACAGGCACAAAAACGTTATGTGAAATCAGCCTAACACAAAATATTTTGTGTGTAAATTACGGGAGGGTGAATTTGGTTGTAGTTCCATCTCGGACGATTATTAGAGCAACCAACCAATACTCATAATTAAATTAAAAAGCTGATGAAAAGATTCAAGATTTTCAAAAGTTTTACTTATTTTGCATTTTTCATTTTAGAATCTTTAATTATTTTTTCCATTGTTTGACTTCACAATAAAAATAAATAGGTGTCTCTTAAGAAATACCTTTTCTCAATCAAGATTTCCATGATCTACATGTGAATTGTCCATACATAGATATTCTTTAATGTCAACTGCGGCAGGAAAAACAGGCGACTATTTAAAGTGCGCATTATTTTTGGCAACTGATAATAAGGTTTTGTCAAGAACAGCTGCATTGCCAGTATAATTATGCTATTTTTTAGCTGTTTTGTGCTTTATTTTTCTAGCTGTCTTTTTATGTGCTAAACATTTTCCTGTAATCACGCAGGCTCGAAAAGTTTATGTACACTAGATTTTTTCTGGAGCATGACATGAATATATAAACCAGTTGTCTGACTGCAAAAAAATAACAATTCAACAAGAATACTATTGACAAACTCTTAGGGTACCTTTACACGTCGCAACTATTACCAGCGATCGGAGGCAACCGAACGTGCGCGTGCACGTTTTTGACGGTTGCCTCCAAATGCAGATGCCGAATTTACAAGCTGCAATTGCTTCATCAACACAAGGGTACGTGGCTCCCCGGAAGTTGCCACAGAACCTGCAGGAAACATCTGGTTGACTCCTGACGCTGCTTCACAGGCCGTAATCCCCAAAGGAATGTGGGCGGACATGTTCAGCGCCGCAAGAACATAGGCGTGACAAACTGGTGTATTCCGCGCCCCAAACATGCTGATTAGACAACGCAATAGCTTCATGATTGGCCAGCCTGCACAAGAAGGCTGGCTAATACATGACGCCATTGCAATTGTGTAGTGTGAATGGACAGCTCTTCAAATATGGCGCCCTGTGAAGGGACAGCCAATGGAAATACAGTAGCCCCCACCAATCATCGCTGATGGGGTGCGGTATCCAGCATGCGGTGGCATGCCTCTGGGAAATCACTAGGCGATGCAGATTCCATCCCTATCGCCCATTCACAAGCCAAAACCAGGGCAATTCACCTTCAGGATTGCCTCTGGTTTTTGAACAATGCTCTGAAACCGCAACTGGGAGCAACTTTACAAACCACCATCGCGTTCCACAATTACACGCCGCAATTTCGTAGCAATGTCAGGGCAACCGTGACGGAACTCTGGATTGCCTCTCAGTTGCTACACCGTAGTTGCGGCGTGTAAAGGTACCTTTAAAGGCAACATGTCAGCAGGTTTTTGTTATACAATGAGAACAGATTGATTTAGGGTTAAAGACCCTGATTCCAGAGATCAATCACTTAGTGTACTGGGTGCAGCAGTTTTGATGGAAGTCCACACCCCTGAATCGCATCTTTTTTATTATTATTATTATTATTAGTGCCATTTGTTCCATGGCGCTTTACATGTGCAAAAGGGGCACACATCAACAAGTACAAGTATTTATGAACAATACAAGGCACACACAGGTACAGGAGGAGAGAGGACCCTGCCCACAAGGGATCACAGTCTACAAGGGATGGGTGAAGATACACTATGAGAGGGTAGAGCTAGTCGTTCTGTAGTTTAGTGGACTGTGGCTCACTGCAAGTTGTATGTGACCATTGTTTTGGAACAGATAGCTGCTAACCAGTGGTGGGGTATTGGTTAGACTAGGAGACATGCTGGCAGCTCATTCTGTAGTAATAATTGCCTGCTGATAACACAATGATTGTGTAAGGAGGTGAACTGGTAGTTGTGTTCCTCCCTGAAGACACTAACTGCACTAATGTAAATTGGGTCATGGGTCTTTGTATACAATGTATTGTAATATGATGTAATGTGATGTTTACTTGTATAGTGATAATTTATGGTATAGTATGCTATTATAGGTGTAATAGATAGCGGTAAGATGTAATGTATAATTGCATAATAATGTGTTAATAGGTATAAGGTAATTAATTGTATGATATAGCACAGTTTTGTATAAGATGCATAGGACTGTTACACTATGCAGCCCATTATAAGCTTGTTATGCTGCACCCCTCCGTACTGCCTGTGGGTCTTACCCTCAGACCTCTGCTTCTATTATAACCAACTCTATGACCACGTACATTTAAAAGGTAATGCTTATTTCCTTACTTAATGAAAACTGAGGACATGCCCACCATATTGGGGCACTCTGGTCAGTCTTGCCAATGACATGGGGTAGTTACTTCTTTACAAGTGAGCTCATGCCCATCAGTATCGAGCTGTTAGTCACGCCTATTGTGTTCCTCCTTCTCCGTCTACTGTGCCTGAGCAATGACGCCCCCTCTCTCACCGCCCCTTTATGGCTATTCACTTCTGAACACCTAGTCTACAATTTTGACGAACTTTGTTTTTCGCTAAATGAAAAAGCCATAGCTGATTTAAAAACTTTGTAAAAAAATGATCTTTATTTGGGAAGCAGGAATAGATTATCTATTTGAAAAGGAAACAAGCAATAACTTGACAGGTTGTGAAGAAATAATCCATATTTTGCATGCTGTTTCAAGTTTTTGTATACAGAATACTTCTGAGCATGAGAGACCTGGGATGCAAGACCTGGAGGACAAAGCCCCACATGTATTGCCGAATGCTGACTTCGTCAGTCAGCGATACGCATGGGGCTTTGTCCCCCAGGTCTCTGATCACAGGTCTGCTCCCCTAGTGCTAAGTATACATGAACCACCCTCACTTGATCTTTCTATGTATAATTTTTTCTATTTATTTTTTTCTTACTCTATTAGCCTTCCTTTGGCTGATCACCCAAACACATGTAAGGGACATTATCTCTGTGTACTAGCTTGGCTAATAGACCCATCTCATAACATCCTATTTTGATGTGAGCCATTGGTACTGTGGCCACTGTTATAGCTTATGCTTACTTTATTTGTTTATAGGTTCCTAGCACTTTACTCTGATATAGGCGAGTATATCTATTATATAATCGCGAATCGGAAAAGCGCCCCTCCGCGCGCTACTTCCGGCGTGGTCATGTGGATACGAATTTAACATTGGGCGCGAAGCGCCCAATGCTGCGCGAGCAAAGGCCGCGAGGCCATTGCGAGTCGCTGGCTCAGGGCGAGCAATGGCCGCGAAGCGGCCATTGCGAGCCGCTGGCCCAAAATCGATCCACAGGCTCGCTACAACCTAGCGATTTACGCTCAAGTAGCGCGAGCAATGGCCCGCGAGCCATTGCAGTCGCGCCTGAGCCGCAAATCGCTACCCGGCCATGAGCGGAGCGCACTGCCGCCTCCGCTCCCCGCTACCCACTAATTCGCCACCCCCCCCCCATGTCCGCACAGCCCGCCCCAGCAATGTCCGCACAGCCCGCCCCCTATGTCCGCACAGCCCGCCCCCTATGTCCGCACAGCCCGCCCCCTATGTCCGCACAGCCCGACCCCTATGTCCGCACAGCCCGCCCCCTATGTCCGCACAGCCCACCCCTATGTCCGCACAGCCCGACCCCTATGTCCGCACAGCCCGACCCCATGTCCGCACAGCCCGACCCCTATGTCCGCACAGCCCGACCCCTATGTCCGCACAGCCCGACCCCTATGTCCGCACAGCCCGCCCCCTATGTCCGCACAGCCCGCCCCTATGTCCGCACAGCCCGACCCCTATGTCCGCACAGCCCGACCCTATGTCGCCACAGCCGACCCTATGTCCGCACAGCCCGACCCCTATGTCCGCACAGCCCGACCCCTATGTCCGCACAGCCCGCCCTATGTCCGCACAGCCCGCCCCCTATGTCCGCACAGCCCACCCCTATGTCCGCACAGCCCGCCCCTATGTCCGCACAGCCCGACCCCTATGTCCGCAAAGCCCGACCCCTATGTCCGCACAGCCCGACCCCTATTCCGCACAGCCCGACCCTATGTCCGCACAGCCCGACCCTATGTCCGCACAGCCCACCCCTATGTCCGCACAGCCCCCCCCTATGTCTGCACAGCCCACCCCCATGTCCGCACAGCCACCCCGCAAAACACAACCCCCACTAATGTCCACACAGCCCCCCATGTCCGCACATACTTACATGTCTTCTTTGTCATCTGATCCTCCGTCCGCCAGGCGTCCTCTTCCTCGCCCCGGGGTCTTCTCGCTTCTTTCACCCATCTCCGCCTTTCGTCCGGCCCGGGATCTTCTGTCTTCTTTTCGCTAACTTCCACCTCCGACGTCCTCTTCCTTCTCATTAAGATAGAATGGACGAAAAATCCGCCATTCTACCTTAATCAGATCTGAGGCCCTCTTCTGATTGGTCGCTGTATACTGCCCTCAGCCAATCAGAAGAGCCCCTCAAAACTGAGACGCAGTTCTCATTCAGGTCCGCCTTTTTTCCCATTGACATACATTACCGGTGTGTCGGCGATTTTATGGCCGCCCACCTGGTTCTATTTGTCGCCCTAAAATCGCGGACACACCGCTAATGCATCTCTATGGGCAGTCAGCCCGATTTCGGATTGAACGACGACCAATCAGAATTCGAGCTGACTGCCCATAGACATGCATTAGCGGTGTGTCCGCGATTTTAGGGCCGACAAATAGAACCAGGTGGCCGGCCATAAAATCGCCGACACACCGCTAATGTATCTCAATGGGGAAAAAAAAAGGCGGACCTGAACTGTGTCTCACTCGCAAGTAAAAAAATAAATAAATTTAATAATAAAAAAAATAATTAAAAAATAATTAAAAAATAATAAAAAAATAATTAAAAAATAATCAATAATTAAATAAAAATAATAATAAAAAAAAAAAAAATGCGGACCTGAATGAGAACTGTGTCTCACTCGCAAGTAAAAAAATAAATAAATTTAATAATAAAAATAATAATAAAAAAATAATTAAAAAATAATAAAAAAATAATAAATAATTAAATAAAAATAATAATACAAAAAAAAAAAAAAACGGACCTGAATGAGAACTGCGTCTCAGTCTGACTTAAAAAAAATAAATAAATTTATAATAAAAAAAAATATTAAAAAATAATTAAAAAATAATAAAAAAATAAATAAAAAATAATAAATAATTCAATAAAAATAATAATAAAAAATTAAATATATGCTAATTATATCAGCCCTTCCAGCAGACCTGAATGAGAACTGGGTCTCAGCCTAAATAATAAATTTAATAATAAAAAAAATAATTAAAAAATAATTAAAAAATAATAAAAAAATAAATAAAAAATAATAAATAATTCAATAAAAATAATAATAAAAAAATTAAATATATGCTAATTATATCAGCCCTTCCAGCGGACCTGAATGAGAACTGGGTCTCAGCCTAAATAATAAATTTAATAATAAAAAAAATAATTAAAAAATAATTAAAAAATAATAAAAAAATAAATAAAAAATAATAAATAATTCAATAAAAATAATAATAAAAAAATTAAATATATGCTAATTATATCAGCCCTTCCAGCGGACCTGAATGAGAACTGGGTCTCAGCCTAAATAATAAATTTAATAATAAAAAAAATAATTAAAAAATAATTAAAAAATAATAAAAAAATACATAAAAAATAATAAATAATTCAATAAAAATAATAATATTAATGCTAATAATAATGTTTATTAATGCTATTATTAATGCTTATAATGCTATTATTAATGCTATTAATGCTAATAATAATGCTATTAATGCTATTAATAATGTTATTAATGCTATTATTAATGCTAATAATGCTATTATTAATGCTATTAATGCTAATAATAATGCTATTAATGCTATTAATTATGCTATTAATGCTATTAATGCTAATATTTATCCTATTAATGGTATTATTAATGCTATTAATAATGCTATTAATGCTAATATTTATCCTATTAATGCTATTAATGCTATTAATAATGCTATTAATGCTATTAATTATGCTATTATTGCTATTAATGCTAATATTTATCCTATTCATGGTATTATTAATGCTATTAATGCTAATAATAATGCTATTAATGCTATTAATGCTAATAATAATGCTATTAATGCTATTAATAATATTATTAATGCTATTATTAATGCTAATAATGCTATTATTAATGCTATTAATGCCAATAATAATGCTATTAATAATGCTATTAATGCTATTAATGCTAATATTTATTCTATTAATGCTATTAATGCTAATAATAATGCTATTAATGCTATTAATAATGCTATTAATGCTATTAATTATGCTATTAATGCTATCAATGCTAATATTTATCCTATTAATGGCATTATTTATGCTATTAATGCTAATAATAATGCTATTAATGCTAATAATAATGCTATTAATGCTATTAATAATGTTATTAATGCTATTATTAATGCTATTAATGCTATTATTAATGCTATTAATGCTAATAATAATGCTATTAATGCTATTAATAATGCTATTAATACTATTAATTATGCTATTAATGCTATTAATGCTAATATTTATCCTATTAATGCTATTAATATTGCTATTAATGCTAATAATAATGCTATTAATGCTATTAATAATGTTATTAATGCTATTATTAATGCTAATAATGCTATTATTAATGCTATTAATGCTAATAATAATGCTATTAATGCTATTAATAATGTTATTAATCCTATTATTAATGCTAATAATGCTATTATTAATGCTATTAATGCTAATAATAATACTATTAATGCTATTAATAATGTTATTAATGCTATTATTAATGCTATTAATGCTAATAATAATGCTATTAATGCTATTAATAATGTTATTAATGCTATTATTAATGCTAATAATGCTATTATTAATGCTATTAATGCTAATAATAATGCTATTAATGCTATTTATAATGTTATTAATGCTATTATTAATGCTAATAATGCTATTAATAATGCTATTAATGCTAATAATAATGCTATTAATGCTATTAATACTGTTATTAATGCTCATAATACTGCTAATAATGCTATTAATACTGCTATTACTGCTAATAATAATGCTATGGCTTATATTATTGCTATTGATGATGCGATTATTATTTAAAAATGTTTAAAAAAACAACAAACATATTTTAGATACCCGATGCATTTGCATCAGGCTAACAGCTATAACTACTATAATCAAATTAATGCACGTTCTAGAATCCCGATGCATTTGCATCGGGCTCACAGCTAGTGAATACATATAGATCTATGATTTTGCAATTCATTGCTGGTACTGTACATATTTTGTACGCTTTCATCCTGTGTTCTCACTTTAGATATTGTCTTCCATACATGCTATTGTATGTGATTTTATGTGTTTTTAATTTTTGTTCTGGGTTTTTTCAATAAAGGCTTTTGTACATTGTTAAAGTTACTGCTGGTTGTGCGTAACATCTATACAGTGTCTTTTCTGTTGCTTATTATATTACTACTGACCAACAGAATAAAGTTAACATTTTATTTCTGCAGCCTAAAGACCAGAATAAAAATGAAAATGCATAAAATTAGTTGCAAAATGTTTTGTTTATATTTCTTATCATAAAGAGTTCATAATAGTTTGTTAATGCCTCTTATGTACCCTAAAATGATGCCACTGACAAACACATCTCGTCCTCTAAAAACAAGTCATCATATGCCTATATCACTTAAAAAATAATAGCTCCTGAAACATGACAAGAAAACGGTAAAAAATGGATCAGCATATCATAAACACGAAAAATGGCTATGACCCGTGGGAAATGTGAGTGCTGTTCCGCACTTTGCTTCTGTTTCTTTGAAAGGAGACATCATCATTGTCAGTGATACAAGCAGTGAATGACACCAACCAACTCACAGCTTCTAGCACCACCCTCAAATGAATCATCATCAGGGGGCATTGCTGGTAAAACTGCTTCTATCACCACCTCCTGACAATGTCTTCTTTCTTTTCCTGCAAATAATCAATTATTGATTTCCAGAATGTTTTAGTGCTAAGCACTGTTTCTTTCTCGGTTTGGGATGATCCATAGAGAGTGTTTCAGCACTAAGCCATAATCATTTACCCACTTTAAAACACACTAAAAATATACTGTAAACTTAAAGTTGATTGTCAAAAATATTGATTTTTCTCTCTGATTTTATATTTTAGTTGACTTCAACAGCCATCAATTGATGAATTTCTCACACAGAGCAAAAAAAATTGTAATACATCTTTCTTATACCAGGCTTCTCATATTGAATTTAGTCAGTATGAAGGTTATAGTACTGAAAGAAGCATTTTTTAAGTTTTAACTATGTAGGGATCCAAAATGCTTATCAATTCTTCTGAAGGCAAGTCCATGATTCCTCAGTTAGCATCTTATTTATTTTTTCTAATATCTTTTTTGTCTATGAAAATAGATCGCACATTTTTAATACTTCATTGAGAGTTCATGCTTGTGTCATAATTCTTCAAGTCATAAAAGCCATAAAGTGCTATTGCTGTTTGGCCACCAGGTAGTCGACATGAGGCATGGACTCAAGAAAGCCTCTGTACTTTCAAAGTATATCAGGTAAGGTTGAAAGTCACATAATTTCTTGTAGCATTATTTAGCAACCATTCTGAAGGATCACCACCGATTCCTAATGGTACAGATGGATTGATTCCTTGCACTTAAAACATGTTCTACAGGAGGTTTAAATCTGCTGATTAGCCACTGCACCCTCTTGCTCCTGATGGTGTTTTCTTTAATATGAATAACTTCTGTGATTTATGTTACAGTACTACTTGTACTAGGAGTTTTATGCTTAAGAAAAAAGTGTACATTTTCATTTTCACAGATTGTTCGCTCTTTTATGCTTCTTCTTTTTAGTACAGTTATGATATTTGGCCCCACTCAATCTATTCCTAACATTATTCAGTTTGGATTAATAAAATTTCTCTGAAAAGTGAAATCATAAAGAAGAAAAATGTATTCATTTTGGATGATACTGAGATATATGGCATAGTACACTAAATAAATATGACGGTATCCAAAATAAAAAATTCCAATGAAGACTTGCAAAAATGGATTCTCTAATTCAACCATACAAAGCCAGCACTCAACTTGCATCCATTTAAAACAAAAGTATATCAGTGGAAACATTATTAATGACACGACTATACAAAATACAAATCACACATAATACAAAGGAACACAAAACAATAAGATAAATGTCTTGTGAATTATCAAGCTTATTAACTTTGCTCGAACATGTTCACCAGTTTCAAAGCCGGACCGAATTTAGCAATGTTTGTTTGTAGAGAGGAGCCACCACCCTAGTGTTCAAATTCGATTCGATTCGTTGAATTGGGGGTGCGGTCGTTGATCATGCCCTTCTAAAATCATGTAAAACAGCAAGGGGACTCTAACAAGAGTCTCCATTTTTTGCAAACATTTGGGCACAGACACCACTTAAGTGGCATCAATTGCCCCAGAGTTGCAAGCTTAAAATGGTGACTTTCACGCAGCACATTCAAAAATCCACAAGCCTTTAGTCTCCCCAGGATTACACAGGGGTACAAAAGTCCTTGCGGATCCATGACTTGTTCATCTTGATGAACGTTAGTCTGTCTACATTGTCACTGGACAGCCGCGTGCGCTTATCCGTCAGCACACCACCAGCAGCGCTGAAGACACATTCAGAGAGAAGGCTGGCTGCGGGGCACAGCAAGATCTCCAAGGCGTGAGTGGTGAGATCAGGCCATTTTTCCAGTTTGGAAGTCCAAAATAAGCAGGGGTCCAGTTCAACAGTCATGGCATTGATGTTCACTTGGAGATACTCCTGTACCATCCTCTCTAGGCGTTGACTATGTTTCAGACATGTTCTCTTTACTAAGAAGGATATAATTGGTTACTTCTAGGAGCACTGGGGCACAAGAGGGGACAATTAAAGATTAAGAACAATTCTCCTTATTACCACAACGCATTTCCACAATGGATTGTTGTCTTCGTCAGGTATTAAATCCACCTGAGGAAGACGATGATCTGTTGTGGAAACGCGTTGTGGTAATAAAGAGAATTGTTCTTAATCTTTAATTGTCCCGTCTGTGCCCCAGCGCTCCTAGAAGTAACCTATTATATCCTTCTTACCTGAAACTCCCTTCCCCCCTGTGGGTGTGCTGTGGTTACCGAAGCTGCGAGTGCCATTGTTCTAACTCTGTCACCAAAAGGCTTGTGGAGCTCAAGGACCTGCGGAGATGTCAGATCCCGTGACTGCTGATGCACGGGTCACATAACCACAAGTCCATGTGACCGGGCCGAACGCGGAAGTGGAGGAGTCATCATCCAGCAGTGCGGGTGCCAGGAGGCCCCGGTGACGACTTACACTGAGGTTGTGTGGAGGCGGCACAACCGGAAAAGGTGAGAGTTGCCCCCTGTGCCCACTTCAATCAATCTACCCCCAATTTGATTGCCAGGTTCTCTCTATGGGAGCACTCCTCTGTGCTTTTTATTCTCTCTTCTGGCCTTGCAAAGAATGGTCTAAAAAATTGGTGAAACGATTCCACAAAATTGCTGTTACCACCAGATACGGTGTTACTGTTACGGTTTGAGTGATGACTCGACAGTCCCACGGTTGGCAAGTTAGAACTGTGAGATTCACTATGTGCACCATTGGTGTTTTGTGGAAAAGCAGATCTAAGATTCTGTAACAGCTTCTGCTGATACTCCTGAACAAATATTGAAGGAACACCGTCACCAGACTTGTTGCAGTTAAAATTCCAGATCTTTATTCAGACATCCTTAAAAGCATTAGTGGGGTAGGAAGCCCCCTTCCTCCACGCCTGACGCGTTTCGGATACAAAATCCTTAGTCTTAGGCATGCTTGCAAATGTGAACATCACATATTTATAGAGAAACTAAAAGCATTCATACCACCCCCCTATCACATGTGCCATCATTCACCATTAATTAAGATCTGGATAAGTTGCTTTTCAGCAGTCTTTTCATTTTAACTATATCAATACTGGACTAATAACTGCTAAATTGATATAAACAGATAAATATATTGCACTAGTAGATAGAATATAAATCACTTTTGTAAAAATTCATACAATATTACAAAAATATATGATTCACATTGAGTGATAAGGTTCCCCAAATAACTCGTTTTTACAGAGTATGCCAAAAAATTGGAGAAACATACCCACTCACATGAAATATAATTTCTTTATACCCATGCAATACATCATTTTTACTCTTTCGATACAGCTTGTTACATCCCAGGTAACCTCACTTGATACATGTCTCAGTTGACTCTTTTCTCACCACATCTACTATTATTATTCTGCAAAGGACAACCAAGGATAGTGTTACTATTTGTTTCTACATAGTTCTCCCTTATATATTATATTCACCTTAGGAGCATTAAATTGCGTCCCTATAAACATCTAATAAAAATACATTAGATCCGTGCGGAAATTTAAACCTTCGGGGAAGCGAGCATTCAGCGCTAGAATCCACCGCGCTTCCTGACATAACACTGCTCGCTCCCAGTCTCCGGCCCTTACTTTTGTAATACTGTATGAATTTTTACAAAAGTAATTTATAGTCTTTCTACTAGTGCAATATATTTATCTGTTTATATCAATTTAGCAGTTATTAGTCCAGTATTGATATAGTTAAAATGAAAAGACTGCTGAAAAGCAACTTATCCAGATCTTAATTAATGGTGAATGATGGCACATGTGATAGGGGGGTGGTATGAATGCTTTTAGTTTCTCTATAAATATGTGATGTTCACATTTGCAAGCATGCCTAAGACTAAGGATTTTGTATCCGAAACGCGTCAGGCGTGGAGGAAGGGGGCTTCCTACCCCACTAATGCTTTTAAGGATGTCTGAACAAAGATCTGGAATTTTAACTGCAACAAGTCTGGTGCTGGAGTTCCTTCAATATTTGTTCAAGTGAATGGGAACCAGCCATTACTTCGAGCACTAACAGCCTCTGGAAGCTACCATGCACATCGTTAATCCCTCTCCACCACCCTCCCATGCCTGCCGCCTTGGTGCTGCCGACCGTCTGGACCTTGGAGATCTTGTTATCCCTTCTGCATATGACTCCTCTTATGCTTCCTCCCCCTCCCCTTGTCCCACCATCTGACTCCGAATACAGTTAAAGTGTGCTTCAGCATGTTGATGACTGGAATAATCATGCTGATAATGGCATCGTCAGCACTAAATATCTATGTCGCCATTTCAAAACTGTGCAGAAGGGTGCATAGGTCCTTGATCTGAGACCACTCCAGTAGCGTGATTTGCCCCACCTCTGGATCTCGTTGTCCCAGGCTATAAGTCATAACGTATTGCACCAGGGCTCGTCGGTGCTGCCACAGTTCGCTGCAACATGTGCAGAGTTGAATTCCATCGTGTCAGCACATCGCATAACAGTAGGAGAACTGGCAGGCCGAACGACTTCTGTAGAGATGCAAGTCATTGAGCTGCGGGATGCGAATGGCGGAAGTGACCACACAGCGACCGTGCCCACTGCAGAAGCCCATCTAGGCCGGGATAGTGGGCTAAAAATTGCTGGACCACCAGGTTCAAGATGTGAGCGATACTAGGCACGTGTGTCACATTGCCCCGGCGAAGGACTGCACCCAGGTTTGCAGCATTGTCGCACATGGCCTTCTCTGCAGGTTCAGTGGAGACAACCATTGATGAAACTCGGTCTCCAGAGCTGACCACAACTCCTCAGTTGTGTGACTCATATTTTCAAGACATTTCAATGGAAACACCGCCTGATAGCATTGAGCACTATTGCCAGCATAGTAAGGAGGTGTGCAGGATTCTTTCTGCGCAGTTTGAACGCTAGTGGCATTACCAGACAAGCTTTGGGCGCAGGTGGAGGACCGAAACGAGGTTGAGGAAGCAGAAGCAGTGGAGGAACTTCTACATACAGAGGATTGACGCACAACTCTAGGGGTTGGAAAAACTTTTACAGTAGCCCCTTCTCCTGCTGTCACCATAGTTACCTAGTCAGAGACAGGTAACGTCCCTGTCCATGTTTACTCATCCAAGTGTCTGTGATGAAATGCACCCTTTCACACACAGGGTTTCTCAAAGAAGGGGTGATGTTGTGTGTAGCGCAGGCACAGCTTTCTTTGAGAAGTAGTGGCAACTGGGCATCTGATACTGGGGCACTGCGATGGACATAAGGTTTCAAAAATCCTCTGTGTCCACCAAGCGGAGAGGCAGCATTTCTGTAGCCAACAGCTTGCAGATGGTGAAATTCAACCTCTTAGTTTTGGCACGGCTTGGAGGAAATGGTCTTTTACTTGTCCACATCTGAGGGACCGAGGGCGGGCTGCTGTGCTTAGACGGGGTTGAGTAGGGTGTCCCACACAAACTGCTGGTCTGTGAGGGTGGTGCAGGCGGAGATATTATGTTGCCCTCACCCAAAGGTGGTGCTCTCAATGTCTGACAGCACTCAACACCAGCAGGTGTCTCCACTTCCAAAATAACTGACGACCTGTCAATCACACTGGCTGTTGCGGGTAAAGAGGTGGAAGGTCTGCATCCAATAGCATGTGTGACTGCTGTCCCCATAGTCACAGAGGGCGAAGAAAACGCGGATGCACTTGATGGGGCAGACGGTGGTTGGCACAGCCCGCAAGGCCGCATTGTAGCACAGTGAGCTTCCAACTGACTTATGCTTCATATCTATGTGACGGTTCATGCATGAAGTACTCAAACTATTGATTTTTTGGCCTCTACTTAGATTTGAGTGATGAATCTTACAGATAACATGATTTGGGTCATCCTTTGCAACCTCAAAAAAGGCCCAGGCTAGGCAAGGCTTAGAGCCCATGCGATCTGCAGAGCCACCACGACTTCTGCTCAGAGGCAGAATTGTGGCTGAGGATGCAGTTGTTGATGTGCTTCCAGTACTCCGTCTCTGTCCAGGAAGGCGCAACTTAACCTTGTCGTCTCTAGCATTCTCCTGCACTTCTGCCTCTGCCGACCTCACCGACTGGCTGACTGTGGGTTGACAGTAAGTGAGATCTCCAACCTCATTATCACCCTGTGTGCTCTCACACCCGTCATCCACAGAGCCAACCTCTTCCTGCCCTGACCGAAAAGTCAAGTTGTCATTCCAGTCAGGTATCTGAGTCTCATCAGCATTTTCCTCATTGTCTCCACCAACAGGAGTCACAGTTTGGGAATGAGGGTCTACATTAGGCTCAGAACCTTCTTCATCTGGGCCTGGGTCTGACTCACAAAGCTTCTGGGCATCAGTGCAGATCATTTCTTCGTCTTGACTTACTGAAGCTTTGGAGCAGACTTCTGATTCCAGGCTACAGTTTGAGTGAACAGCTCTGCAGACTCAACCATCTGTGTTACCCCATACTCAGTAGGGCGGCTGGAGACTTGGGATCTGTGAGGAAGCAAGTGCGATTGGAGTGACACCTCTGAGCACTGGAGTATTTGTAATTTTGAAGTTGAGGTGGGGGAGACCTAACTTGATGGAGCGCTTGATATCCATTCAAGCACCTGCTCTTTTTGTGCCTCTTCTACAATTGGTAGCGATGGTCGTGTCCGTAAGAAAGGGATCATATCAGATTCTCCATGAAAAGAAGTAGACATCTTAGTTTGGCTGGAAAATGGTATTTCTTCAGCAGAAGTTACTGTAGCTTTACCACCTACCCCATGGACACAAACTTTTTTTCTCTTTCCAACACGCCTATCCCCCTTTTCCACCAGCAGCAGGCCTTTTAACAATCATTTTGGAGGGTAACTATTTGTCAACTCTGTAGTTGTTGGCACAAAAAACTATGGATGGAAACCAAGCAGAGCTGAGTGGCCAAACTGTGTTACCAGCCCCAAAGGATTGCCTGAGCTAGATGCAGTCAATAATTGGCTGTAGATAGACAGGCAGTGTAGCTTGCTTCACAGCAGGGCTACACTACTGACTACCAGACACTGCTACTAGCCCCAAAGGATTGCCTGGGCTAGATGCAGTCAAAAATTGTTAGTAGATAGACAGGCAGTGTATCTTGCTTCACAGCAGGGCTACACTGTTGACTACCAGACACTGCTACTAGCCCCAAAGGATTACCTGGGCTTGATGCAGTAAAAAATTGGCTACTAAAGACAGGTGGTGTAGCTTTCTTCACAACAGTGCTACACTACTATCCCAAAAGGATTGGCTGAGCTAGATTTGGCCAGACGCTGTGAAAAACACTTGCACAGCACTGGAACAGACCTGTCTGCCAAAAAGTGCTAGGAACTGCTCTAACCTAGCCCTCAAAAAGGCTGATATTACAACTAGTCCCTACTCCTCTGAACTAGCCCTCAAAAGGGCTGATATTACAACTAGTCCCTACTCCCTAAACCTATCTCTCTATCTAATTTGAAATTCACTCGCTATCTGTCTGACTGACTGTATAGTGCCCACAGCAGCAGCGGTGCCGTCTGACACAGAGCTGCAGCACTGAGGAAATGGTGACGATGGGGAAAATGTCTGGGTCTTATAGGGCAAGGACATGTGACATACACAGCCAATGACACATGCCCTTGCTTGTCTGCAAAAAATGCACTTTGCTGTGTGTGCGTGCTGATAGGCTGACAGACTGCACCGACCCACTGTAAATGCAGGGACAAAAAAAAAGAAAAACATGGAGATCAGCATTATTTCAGCACAGATCTATCCCCACCCACTATACACTGAAACTGTATATTAACATATTAACATTGAATAAAAGTGTTACTGTGAAAAGTCAGTACCGTTTTTGGTGAACGAAGCATTATCGAACATAACCTCGAACTGTCGAATTTGAAGCAAACTGTTCGCATTTGTCGAATGACTCAAACATCGCCCAAAGCAGGTCGAATTTGAAATTGGCGAACATTTGGAATCAAACACCGCTCATCTCTATTTGTTTGGCTCCTTGAACCCGAACATTTTGCTGAAAGGTCGGAAATTCGGGATTTGCTTGGTAATTTTTCGGATGTGTGTGTTTCTTAAAGGGATCCTGTCATCCCCAAAACACCTCTAAACCTATTAAAAGCTGTCCCTAGAGCATATTAACACTTACCCTACACTCCTTTTACCTCCTAAATGCACATAGTCAAAGTGAATAAAAACGTTATTATAGTACCTCATTTCTGATGATAATGAGTGACTATGGTATTCATAGTCACTCATCCAGGCTGCCCCTCTTCATCATATCACGCCTGAATAGGCGTGATCTACATCACAGATTCAAAATCGCGCCTCCCTGCGCGCCTCCCCGCTCTCCTATTCCGTCCGGGCTTCAGTGTGGGGGCTGTATGACGCGATCCGCGTCATTCCCGGCGCCGGGTGACGTATCTACACCCGCGCCGCGCTGTCAGCTTCAAAATGCGCACTGCGCATGCGCATGCGCAGTGCGGGACTTGAAGCTAACAGCGGCACGGGTGTAAATACGTCACCCGGCGCCGGGAATGACGCGGATCGCGTCATACAGCCCCCACACTGAAGCCCGGACGGAATAGGAGAGTGGGGAGGCGCGCAGGGAGGCGCGATTTTGAATCTGTGATGTAGATCACGCCTATTCAGGCGTGATATGATGAAGAGGGGCAGCCTGGATGAGTGACTATGAATACCATAGTCACTCATTATCATCAGTAATGAGGTACTATAATAACGTTTTTATTCACTTTGACTATGTGCATTTAGGAGGTAAAAGGAGTGTAGGGTAAGTGTTAATATGCTCTAGGGACAGCTTTTAATACCTTAGGAGGTGTTTTGGGAGTGACAGGATCCCTTTAAATAGGACAGAAATATTAGTGCAAATGCACTAAAGCTTCTGTTCTAAATTATCTCACACACAGACACACATACAGACACACACACAGATCGATACTATCGGTCTCTCACTATTTGCTTGCTGTTGGGTCTGCTCACTCACCTGCTCACTTACTTCCGGTCCTGCCCATTAAGCTTCCTACATATTCCCTTTGCTGACCAGCAATGCCAATCACAGATGCTCATGCTCTGAGAGAATGTCTCTAATTGGCTGTTACAATCAGACTGCATTTCCACAATGTGGATGATGTCTGTTCTTGGTTGTCATATACATTAGTGTATGGCAACCAACTTGGCGTCACAGTGTGTAGAAAAAAAATGCTTTGGGCTTCGCTGTATTTTTCAGTCTAGTCTAGACAAAGCAGACAACTGCAACCTGCCACCCTCAGCTGCCTATTTTAATTTTGGCTGGCAAAAAAGTAATGAATAAGGCTACGCCCTATTTTTAATTACAAGCCAAGGTAAAACTAGGAAGCTGAGGGCTGGTATTCTCAGTGGGTTGGGAGCCCAGCTGACTGGAGCTGGGAGTGAGTGATGTGGGTGGTCTGCTGATGTGATTACCATAGCAATTGCTTCACTTGACCTAATTGGGTCAGCTGATCAGATCACCAAACTTGATTACTATGGAGACAAGATCATCTGACCTGATCTGTGGCTGCAGGCTGCAATTTGCAACATGGGGGGCCCAGAACTTTTGGGCCTGCCCATACTGAGGATTCTAGCCCCAAACTGTCTAGTTTTATCTGGCTGGAAACCAAAAATATGGCAGAGCCCCTGTCATTTGCATTTTAATTATTTCAAGAAATAATTAAAAGAAAAAAGGGCACCATTGTGTTTTTGATTACCAGCCAGGTAAGACTAGTTATCTGGAGGCTGGAATCCTCAGCGTGGGCAGGCCCAAGCATTCTGTGGCCCCCCACGCTGCAAATTGCAGCTTGCAGCCACCCCAGAAAATGGCACATTCAAAGAAGTGACATTTTCTAGAGCTGTACCCGACTCTTCCAACTGCCCTGTGGGGTTGGAAGACTAGGTACTAAGGTTATAATTCCAGCTATGTATTACCAGCTTGCACTAAATCCGAGTTTCATAATGTCGAGACAATGTTAGACTCAGCAATTATTAACCTTTAAGTAAATTCTCAATAATAAATTACACCGTGAAAAATAATTTATTTGTAAAGAGAACACAATCTCAACCCTTTTCCCATCTTTATTGCTCCCCAAAAAAACTCCACGATAATCTTCAGTGACGTCTGCTCAGAGTGGGACATGAAACTTACTGACGGCTGTGAGCAGGGTAATGTGCGAAAGTTAATCTGAGGTCAGCGCTCAGTCAAGTCACTCTAGCTGTCCTCAAATGAACTTTCTCATGTCACCCTGCTCACAGTTTGCAGTGAGTTTCATGCACCACCATTAGTAACTCAGTAAGTGTGCAGTTAAAAACAAACAGAAAAAAATAGTTTGTTTGAATAAAGACTCCCCAACACTCCCTTGTTCATCAATTTATTAAAAGAAATGTTTCCACGAAGCTCTAACGTAATCCATAACTACAACTCCAATCAGAGCTACCAGCTCAATGCAGTGCTCATCAACACCCAGTAGCTCTGATGGGAGTTGTTGCCACCCAGTGTCTGTGAATAGCTATAGTTTACTGCTACTCCCAGTTGCTGGAGCTACAGCCGTGGATCTTAGATTATATCAGAACTTCATTGGAACATTTATTTTAATAAGTTGGTGAACATCAGAGTGTGGTGAAGTGTTTAGTCTAGGTTCACATTTCAGGACGGTTACGTTGCGTCCCATGCGCATCCGCAGGTGAAAACGCATGTGAACGCGTGTAAACGAAGCGTTTTACATACGCAAGCGCATAGCTTTTCGGACGCAGGTCCGCAACGTTCACATGCGTTTGTCTGCGTTTTTACCCTTGCGCATGCGTTTTCCATCTGCATGCGTTCAGTAAACTAGCCCAATTTTCAGTGACCCAGACTACAGACACGCCCATGGGCAGTGGCCTTAAGGAAGACATAAAAATAGACCCTGCCCATAGTTATGCCTGTAGCTGGTTGCTGATGAGAGAGAGAAGATGGAGCTTGGATTTGACAGCTTTTACAGAGAATTGGACTTGGCGATGAACACTGCAGTATCTTATGCCATGGCTTGCGAGGGACATCAGAGCCGAGCAAGGGAACGAAGACATCGGCCACCTCGTCGTCTATGGCAGCACCCTATCGTCGAGCTTCGGGGTACACGTGGAGTGTACCACTCCTTGTTCCATGAGCTGCAAGAAGATCCGGTGAAGTACCACGACTACACCCGCATGTCCGTGGACAGCTTCCTGCACTTGCTGCGACGTGTCCAAGATGTCATCTGCCACACTGACACACAGCTACGAAGATGTATTTCTCCAGAGGAACGTCTCCTGGTCACCCTTCTGTATGTATTTTTATCGCAACTGTATTGTTTATCAACTGTACGCCTCCTTGACAACCTGTGTCCTGTTCCTGTTTAGCCCTCTCTGACGTGTGAAATCTCCAGGCCCCTAGTCCCTGTCAATTCTATCCTCGTTACGTTCCACCTCCTGCAATAGCATCTCCGCTGAACTACACCTTCTGCTTTTTGTCATAAATTTGTCTTAACTATTTGTCTTCTTCCTTTGCAGATTCCTGGCTACCGGCGAAACATTATCATCGCTACACTTTCAATTTTGGCTGGGATTGTCTACACTTTCTGGGATAGTGCAGGAGACGTGTCAAGCTATCGGTGAGTGTCTACGGCCAGACTTCCTCCCTCCCACCACCAGCGAGCTCTGGTTACATAAAGCATCCAGATACGAAGAAGTCTGCGTGGGGGCCGTAGATGGGAAACACATCAGGATCCAACTGCGTGGGGGCCGTAGATGGGAAACACATCAGGATCCAGAAGCCAGCAGGATCAGGATCAGAGTATTATAACTACAAGAAATTCTTCTCAGTAATACTCATGGCCATCGCCGATGCAGACTGCTGCTTCACGGCTGTGGATGTGGGACAATATGGCCGAGCCAATGACTCCTCTGCGTTCAAAAACTCTGATATGGGCAGGAAGCTTTATACAAACACTTTTGCCATTCCTCTACCCAAACCACTACCACACACTGATGAACCTGACATGCCCTTTGTAATTGTGGGGGATGAAGCCTTCGAAATGTGTGTGAACTTGGTGAAGCCATACTCGAGCCGGCAGTTAACATACACAAGACGAATCTACAACTACCGGCTTTCCCGTGCCAGGCGGACAGTAGAATGTGCTTTTGGCTTGCTGGTAGCTAGGTGGCGCATTCTATCGACCTCTATCAACTTAAAAACTGACACTATCATCGATGTTGTACGAGCCTGTGTTGTCTTACATAATTATGTCCATCAAATGCAAAAACCACGACTGGACCTTTATGAACCTCAAAGTACCAACCTGGTAGATTTCCAACAAGACATCGTGCGCTCAAGTCTGGAGGTGTTGAGCATGCGGGACTCCTTTGCCTCCTACTTTGTCTCAAACGAGGGCCAAGTCGACTGGCAGGACGACATAGTGTGATTTGTTACAAAATAATTTCAAAGCACCTTTGTTTGTACTACGGCAGTACGCCATCATTATGTTTGCATTTAAAATCTATATCCTGAAAACGCCTAAAATGTAAAGTTAATATGTGTCACCAATCATGTACAGTTATGCTGTAATGATTGACATCTGTTAATGTTTGGCCAAACTTTGTTTTTTCTACACACTCCCGATTTCAAAGCACACATTCATTAAATTTTTGTTTTTGGATACACTTTGAGTTTGAGTGGTTATTTACCCAACTTTGTGGTGTTATGTGTGTTTCACAAGTTTGTCTCCTATCTAGCCTCCATCCTGCAATACCTGTGTCCATCTATGTAGCATACACCATTCCATCACACTATGTAGCTTGGTATATTTCAAACATCATTCTAAGGATCTATCTGATAAGGCCACTTCACACACACAGATATCTGAGTCTAATATCTGAACCAATCTCTGGTTGCAGTGAAATCATGTAAACATTGCTCCATGTGGTACACAGCCACAAAATGGAGCAATGTATCCATGATTTCACTGCAACCAGAGATCTGTTCAGATATTGGACTCAGATATCTGTGTGTGTGAAGTGGCCTATAGATAGATAATGGGATGGAATGAGGTATGCTACATACATAGCGAAAAACAGGGACGGGAGGATGGATGCTAGATAGATTAATTGAGGACTGCCATGATGGTCGCTACATAGCTAAACATAGGTATGGCAGGATCATCCATCCTGAAATACCTGTGTGCATCTATGTAGCAGATATCATTCCTTCCCAGTATGTATCTATGATAATATCATACATCCTTCTATCCAATGATCTATCACAGAGCTAGATAATGGGATGGAATGAGGTATGCAGCATACATAAGCGAAAAACAGGGAGGGCATCATGGATGCTTGAAAGATAAACTAAGGGATGGGAGGCTGGCTATACATAGCTAACCACATAGCTGGACATAAACCCACCTTAATATTTACTTTACTTAACTCTATCCAATGAAGTCAATAAAAAAGAATAAAATGGTAAACCAAACATAATTTATTGAACAAATAACAGCCATAAAACTGGCCAAATCAAAGTGAGAACGTAAAATACAACAATATGTGCAAGTCCATTGTCACAGTGATGTGAAAGTTGATGCTTGAAATTTGCCTGTGGAATTAGTGGTGCTGCTGCTGCTGTTGCTTCTGGATCCCGGTGGCACCGTGAGGGCAATGTCCAATGGAAAAGTTGGTAAAGTCTCTGTGGGAATATTCACAGTCGGTGTTGAGAGACTTGGGCGGTTAGTCAGTGGGGTTGTTGCAGAGGTGTACAACGGAGTACCAGCCGCCTCTAAAGTCAAATACGTACACACATGGGGAGAGGACGGAAGGGTAGAAGGTGTAAAAGTGTCTAGGAGAAGAGAAGGGACCGAGGATGGAAATGAAACGTTTGAAAAAAGGGAGAGATTAGACTGGGTGTGAGGAGTGGAAACCTGTAGGAGTGCAATATTTGCAGGTGAAGTAGCAGGGGTGAAGAGGTCTGGAAGGTGCTGCTGTTTTTTCGGTCGACCAACCTTGTGCTGTGGTGCTGCGGTTTCCACATTTTCCTGTTTTGTTTTTTTTCGCATTTTAGACTGCTGTTGCTGGCTTTCCAAAATCTTGGCTTTTGGGGTCTTGGTCCTTTTCCGGGGTTTCATGGGTGTCATCAACTCAGCTGGAATTTGTAAGAGGGTTTACCTTGACTCTTGTGTTGTAAAAAAGACTTTTTGGTAGGTGGAACACCAGTTTTTTTTGGAACAGAGCTACAGGATGAAGGAGGCTTGGCTGTCATGACTGTGGAGATTGCAACATCGCTTTGAGGTTGCAACAACGCTGGCTCTGTGCAAGGAGTTTTGTTTGATGTCATGACTCTTGACATTGGTTGAGGTGGCCGGCCCTGCTGAAATGCGTTGTCTGAGCGAGGAGTTGGAGTGGCTGTGTGGACATTCTGGCTGGAACCGACTGTCCGGCCCGGCAGGACTGCGGTGCTGGAGCGAGGATTGGCCGAAGTAGCTGTAACTCTGTGGCTGTGAACATCAGGCTGACCATCTAGTACCGCGCTGGCTGAGCTGAAGACTGCCCGAGAGGTACTCATTAAAGTACTTGATGTTCGGCGGGAGTCAGGTCGAAGCGGAGATGATGTAAGCAGGGCGGTGTAAGAGGGAACATCTGGTGCCAAGTTCAGTGCTGCTGAGGACTGAGAGAAGTTCAGTGATGTGGAGGTTGTCAATGGTTGTCCATGTTCCAACTCAGTGGGTTGAGTCAAGCTCGATGTTCTTTCTAAATTGATTGGTGGACGATTGTGGAATGTTGGCTGATGCTGTTGAAACGCAATTTGATGCATGTGCTGTTGTTGCTGCTGTTGCTGTTGCTGTTGTTGTTGCTGCTGCTGCTGCTGTTGCAATGCCAGCCGATATGCGCCCTGACAGGAAGTCATGACATTTATCTGAAACTCAGGTTCTAAGTTATCCGTCACGCACTTCTCCATACATGAGAAAAAATGTCGGGCCGGTCTACTAAGGTCGGCCTCCAGGCGATCGAGTCGTCCGGTAACTTCACCAAAAAGAGTCTGCATAAACACAAAACCCTTTTCAACAGAGTTACCAAGACGCCTCATAGACTCCTGAAAACAAGAAAGTGATATGATCAGCGCTCAAGCAACGCCAGGACACTGCTGTAGCAAGTATTACCTTTAGGCTTTATTCAATCAATATGTAAAACCGGTCTCCACTTTTTAACGCGTTTCGACGCAGCAGGCGTCTTTATCAAGTGGTTGCCGGGATTCTCCATAACAATTACTTATATACACACACAATTAAAAACAGGGGGGAGGGGGGAGGGAATAATACACCGGTATACTGCAATCTAAGAAATGGATCCTAAAGGAGATCAGTTGATCTCCAAAGAACAGCAAAATGTGCAAATAATTGATATAAGATAATTGATATAAGATAATTGATATAAGATAATTAGGTGCCATTCCAACTAAAATAATAATATGACATTTACAATTATATATATATAAGTGTAAAACAATTATAGAGTATTAGATACAGACATATATCCTGCAAACGTCACACCACAGCTCTCCCTCCCTGGTCACGTGCACCGGACACCGGCGGTCCACTCGGACCATATCGAGATCCAAGCCAGTGTGAGCTCCAGCGGCTTCCCCACAGCTCTTCAACCTGTTGTGCGGTCGGCACAACAGGACCAGGTGAGCAGGGGACGCAGCCACCCACCCCGTGCCTTAATTATACAGCTTGGCGCAACTTTTCTTTCTTTTTGTTTTTTGCCTCATAGACTCCTGGAAGCTCGAACTTAGATGGAGAAACTCAGGCATGAGTGTCCTATCACTGGCCCTCTGTCTCTGCCGTGATGTTCCCACCAAGGAGGGACAAGAGGCCTGGGATAGGGGATAACTGTCTGTGCCGGCTACCTGGGTTCCAGATAATGGAAAGTCCACACCTTCTCCCTCTGCTGTGTGACTTTGCAAAGAATGTGCGGTGTCGCTCTGTGAAGACAGATTCTGGGACCTTGCTGCATCAGACGGCTGGGCAGTGCTGCTCCAAGTCCTGTGGGTAAAAAACACAAAGGAAAAAAGATTTAGAAAAAAAGGAAATGGACTAGTTCTCTTGCCTACTACTACCGTCTATTGCCCTGCCTCCTTGCCTCCAGGTAACTTTATCTTCTCGATGACAACAAACAACAGCCCCCCTCCTCTACCCTCTCAACTACAGCCTCCCAACTACAGCCTCCCAACTACAGCCTCCCAACTACAGCTTCCTGTTTTTTTTTAAATTTCCAAGGAATACTTACACACGTTGTGTAACGACATCCCGCAGAAAATCGAGCTGCTGGTGGTAGATGTAAGGCTTTTTCTTTGAAGGTTTGGAACCACTGCGCACATTCTGCTCGACTCTCTTATCCTTATTGTATCTGTCCTTCATAGAGCGCCACCGAACGGTCAGAGACTTCACTAGAATGGAGAGAGCAAATCACTTGATTAATGTTCACATTTCATGAGTGTGGACAGAGAACGCTTTTGTCCGCCCAAACAAAACTTACTAAAGGCTTCTTGGTGCAGCGTCATAGCCCGGCCACATAATTCTGGCAATCTGTGCCCATTGTCTTCGCAACACAATATTGTCAAAGTGTTTGCGGTCACGTGGGTCCCAAATCGCCGTTCGCTCATGAACAAGTGGTATTAACTTGTCATTGTCCACATACGGTTGGCCCATGTCAACAGTCTCCTAGAATGTAATAAAGATGATGATAATTTCAACGATACAATTACAAGACATCACATTTCCCAAACATAAGCACTTACAATTGGGTTATCCACATTTTCTGTGTCGTCACCAATACTATGGGCTGATTCCTCTCCACTTTCCTCACTGTCTTGGTTGTCCACCTCTGTTTCATAGTCCTGTATAATAACCCTTAGTGTTATTTTGGCCTATTTTTCAGATGACTAGTTTGAAACAAGCAAGTGTTGACTTACAGGGTCACTAGGTTCAGCTTGATGAGGGTCCATGTATTCACTGCAATCGGACATCTTGGCGCAGCAGTGTCACTCAGCCCGGAAGAACCAAAATCGACAGAAAGTGGGTAACGAGCCAGCAGAAATAGACACCTCTATAGATCAGCAGCAGCAACAGCAGCACCTACAGCAGGGGCACACAATGACAAAGGTGTAAATGTAAAGACTACAGACAGGTGCAATGTCAGACCCCCAAGTGACACAAAGTGACATGCATTAGCCCACAGAACATATGGGCCTAAGGCCATACTCCTGGCAGCAGGGACCCCCAAATGACACTGTCACATACATTAGGCAGCAGGGACCCCAAAATGACACACATACATTAGGCAGCAGGGACCCCAAAATGACACACATACATTAGGCAGCAGGGACCCCAAAATGACACTGTCACATACATTAGGCAGCAGGGAATCCCAAAGGACGCAGTCACATACATTAGGCAGCAGGGACCCCCAAATGACACAGTCACATACATTAGGCAGCAGGGACCCCCAAATGACACTGTCACATAGATTAGGCAGCAGGGACCACAAAATGACACTGTCACATACATTAGGCAGCAGGGACCCCAAAATGACACACATACATTAGGCAGCAGGGACCCCAAAATTACACACATACATTAGGCAGCAGGGACCCCAAAATGACACTGTCACATACATTAGGCAGCAGGGAACCCAAAATGACACTGTCACATACATTAGGCAGCAGGGAACCCCAAATGACACAGTCACATACATTAGGCAGCAGGGACCCCAAAATGACACTGTCACATACATTAGGCAGCAGGGAACCCCAAAGGACACAGTCACATACATTAGGCAGCAGGGACCCCCAAATGACACAGTCACATACATTAGGCAGCAGGGACCCCCAAATGACACTGTCACGTACATTAGGCAGCAGGGACCACAAAATGACACTGTCACATACATTAGGCAGCAGGGACCCCAAAATGACGCACATACATTAGGCAGCAGGGACCCCAAAATTACACACATACATTAGGCAGCAGGGACCCCAAAATGACACTGTCACATACATTAGGCAGCAGGGAACCCAAAATGACACTGTCACATACATTAGGCAGCAGGGACCCCCCCAAATGACACTGTCACATACATTAGGCAGCAGGGACCACAAAATGACACTGTCACATACATTAGGCAGCAGGGAACCCCAAATGACACAGTCACATACATTAGGCAGCAGGGACCCCCAAATGACACAGTCACATACATTACGCAGCAGGGACCCCCAAATGACACTGTCACATACATTAGGCAGCAGGGACCCCCAAATGACACTGTCACATACATTAGGCAGCAGGGACCCCCCAAATGACACTGTCACATACATTAGGCAGCAGGGACCACAAAATGACACTCACATACATTAGGCAGCAGGGAACACAAAATGACACTGTCACATACATTAGGCAGCAGGGACCCCCCAAATGACACTGTCACATACATTAGGCAGCAGGGACCCCCCAAATGACACTGTCACATACATTAGGCAGCAGGGACTACAAAATGACACTGTCACATACATTAGGCAGCAGGGAACCCCAAATGACACAGTCACATACATTAGGCAGCAGGGACCCCCAAATGACACAGTCACATACATTAGGCAGAAGGGACCCCCAAATGACACTGTCACATACATTAGGCAGCAGGGACCTCCAAATGACACTGTCACATACATTAGGCAGCAGGGACCCCCAAATGACACAGTCACATACATTAGGCAGCAGGGACCCCCAAATGACACTGTCACATACATTAGGCAGCAGGGACCCCCAAATGACACTGTCATATACATTAGGCAGCAGGGACCCAAAATGACACAGTTACATGCATTAGCCCACAGAACATATGGGCCTAAGGCCATACTTCGGGCAGCAGGAACCCCCAAATCTAGCAACACAGAGGCGTCCCACATCCTCCCAACAACATTGTACTACAGGGGATCAGATCTCATTATTACATGCTTATTAAAAATGAATATACTTTACCAACCAAAACCAGAACCAGGAACCAAGAATGAAGACAGGACCAGACCCAGATCCAGGTAGAATACAGCAGGCAGCCAGGCAGGCAGACAGGCAAGATGGGATGGACGGATCCAGGGATTCCTTGCAGGTCCACAGGCAGCCCTCCAGGGAAGATCCCAACAGAAATTAATCCTGGAAGCAGTGTTCTGATGCAGGGTGCAGGGAAGATCCAGGCCCAGGTCCATCCAGCAGTCCTCAGCTATGCAGGGTCCAAAGGTGTGGCCGTTGAGTCTTGCCTCCCAGGAGCTAGTAGTTATATAGAGGATGTGTTGTGGGCTGGTTCATGGGCGGAGAGTATGCTGGACGCCAAAAACTCTTTTTGAGCATGCGCACTAAGGTGTCCGCATGCGTTTCATCCGCTGGTGTCCGCAAAACCATCCGCATGCGTACAGTCTCATAAGGGGCTAATGTTAATTGTATCCGCAGCGTGCGCATGCGGACACTTGAATTTTTTTGGACGCGACGAAAAATGCTACAGGACGCGTTCCCTGCCGGCATAAAATCTTCTTCTCCGTCCGCATGCGTACAGTGACGCAGCTCAACGCGAACGAGCGTAGCTATGTGCGGATGACTGCGCATCCCATGTTAAAGATAGGTGCGCAAACCGCATGCGGATTGCGGGACACAGAGCCGCACCGTCCGCGGCGCAAACGTCCTGAAATGTGAAGGCACCCTTACACTTTGTGTGTGTGTTTTTGAAGTATACATTTACTGGGTAAATAATAGGGGTGTCTTATAGACTCCTTTTATTATTAACCTTGGGGTTCGATGCCAGCTGTCACTTCACAGATGACATCAAATCAAAAAACCATTACCTTGTATGGTTTGTCAACACACCAGGGTATTTAGGAAGAGACAGGAAAATGCCAGAATTGGCATATGTAATGGATGGGCCACTTCTGGAGCAGCTGCAGGCTGGTATATTTAGGCTGAGAAGGTCCAAATATCCAAGGACCTTCCCAACCTAACGATAAAGTTGTCTGCTTTACCTTGGCTAGTTTAAAAAAAAATAAGGGGGACCCCATGCCATATTTTATTTCATTTATATAGTGCTATTAATTCCATAGCACTTTACATACATCAGTAATGCTGTCCCTCTTTGAGCTCACAATCTAAACATCCTATCAGTATGTCTTTGGGAGGAAACTGGAGTGCCCAGAGGAAACCCATGCAAACACAGGGAGAAAACACAAACTCCTTGCAGATGTTGTCCTTAGTGGGAATTGAACCCAGAACCTCAGGACCCCAGGACTGCAAAGGCTACAGTGCTAACCACTTGAGCCACCGTGCTGCCCATGCTTCTGTATAACAAACGCTTGCTGATTGGCAGCACTGCAGGTTTTCAATAAACTTTATTAGCAAATGAACAGCATCCAAATTCCAAACTCAAACACTGACTTTTTTTAAGTCTATTTTTGGGTCTGAACCACCAGGTGTCCAGTACAAACCAAAAACATTACTTTTTGGGTTTACTTATCTCAAACTATGGTCTCTGCCACCAGCATTGTCTGATGGGAATTTTTGTACTAATTGTTCGACTAGGGTATTTTGGCACTGCAGCATTTTAGAAGCACTATCTGCCAAAGGAAGGGGAGATGGAAAATTCTCCTTGTAGCATGGTTCAAAAGGAGTGAACAATAAGAAATCATTGTTGGATAAAATGCTTATAATGTGAAGCTCATGGAAGAGGAGGCAGGACAGAAAGTCAGTCATGTATGCCAGACTTTTAACAGGCAAGACTTCCCTGTGGCCACCAGGAGGACAACTCTTCATCTCCTCCTCCTCCTTCTCTTTGAGTTATCCATGCTTAACGGATGGAATAAAGCTAGTTTGGGTAGTACCATTAGCCACCACGTCTGATTCTTTGTCCCAGTACAATATCCATACCCCAAACCTTGGAATTCAAAAGGAAATACCCAGCCCACAGGACCAAACACTAATAAGCACATATTCATACTGCTTGCCCTGGAAATAATAGAATCATAGAAATTAGCCCCTGTCCCCTCTCGGTAATGAAACCCAGAGTCCCCAATAATGGTATAGTGGCAGACAAAACTTTTCCACCGGAACCACACTGAGGAAATATGCCAAGATTCAGGGGTACGCACAGTACCCTCATTCAGATCTACTCTACTATATGGGGCTACTCACAAAAGTAACCATCTTTAGACCTGCTCTTTAGAGCTGTTTTCTAGACCTGGTGCTAATACATCAAGCTAGAATACAGCCATGAGCCGCACATCACAGACCCGCTAACCACATGTGGCTCCCGAGTGACAGGTTGAGGACCCTTTATATACTGCATACACATGTACTGTATATACAATATTACATATATTATATGGTGTATATACACTATTATACACACAATTATATATCATATATGCATGTATATATACAGGGCCGGCTCCAGGTTTCTGTGGGCCCCGGGCGAAAAAGTCTCAGTGGGCCCCCTTTAGTACATATCGCGGACTATAATTATATATATATATATATATATCTATAGCCGCACACTTACCGCAAGCCCCATAGACAATGCATGGGGCTTGCCGCAAATGTGAAGCAAGTGCAGCCGCTAGACAGAAAATGCGGCAGATGCGGGGTTTTTTAACCGCAACTGCCACATTTTTAAAAAAATGCCTATGTGAAGGCAGCCTTACAGGAACAGTGACTGCTGAAACCAGCAAGAGCTGTTTCTGACAGTGAGTATATTACACGTTGTTAGGAGCGGGCTAAAATGCGTTTGCATTCCCTTGCGCTTTTTAAAAATACCCTTCAAATGCAAAATGTTGCATTTTTGTGCGTTTGAGGATGCTTGGTATATACACAAGCATCCTCAAGCGCACAAATAATGCAAGCAGCTCAATGGAGCCGCACTGCCATATGGGTGGCACCGCAGCTTAGCGGTGTGTCTGGCCGTCTGGATCTCTCTTTCTCCTCACCTTTCTTCTTGCTGCTTCGGTCTCCTCCAGTCGCTCTGCACATATCAGCACAGTGATGACTACATCGTGCCCCTCCATTCTGAGCTGCAGAATGCAGACAGCGGCAGAAGAGACTCTGGAGAAGAATGCTGCTGGCAAAGATGGCTGAGACTATAGGAGCGGAATCCGCGGGGGGCTACCACTGGTACACATACCTCGTACACACGCGGCTCTGCTCCATACACCTCGTACGCACGCGGCTCCGCTCCATACACCTCATACGAGGTGTGCAGACGTGCTGTCTGCACTCTGCCAGACTGTGTAGACTCAGAGGTGTGCAGACGTGCTGTCTGCTCTCTGACAGACTGTGGAGACAATAGGGCGCCTTGCTAGTGGCAGCCCATTGCAGCAGCTATTATTTTGTTTGTTACAGTTTTGCTACAGTATTTGTACCTTTCCTGATATCTTTTTGGACCTCTAATTTCAACCTTGGATCTATGCAATGTTTTTCATCTCGTGGATTGCGATGTTCCTGCACGCTGGTCTGCTGTGGAATGGAAAATGCAGCACACCCCACACTTTCTACTGCCGCTGGGCACACAGCATATGGTTTTCATCTGGATCCTCCACTACCACTTACAAGTCCCCTGCTGGCATGGCCACTTTGGGGTACGCTATATGGTCCATCTCAGCTAATACTACCGATGGATGTATGCTGTTGCCCACAGCCTGTGTCAGTGATACAGCCATATGTGCTCGGCGGAGAGCACCGTATACAATATGCCACGGAGAGGCCTCGTGGGATGGATGGAATCACTGATCGGAGGGTTGTCCCTAGGTCTGTCGCTAAACGAGTAGTGTATTCAAGGAGTCGTCTTCTGGAACTGCGCAGGACAAAGTCTTCTCCAGCAGTTGCAATACCACATGTTCCACAGGAAATGAGGAGACCTTTCAGAGGTTGCAGAGCAGGCAAGAAGATCAAGTCCTGGAGGAGAAGGTTTAAACCTGCGGTTCCATCCATCATCATGGGTAATGTACGATCGCTTGGTAACAAGTTGGATGAACTGCTGGCTCTGAGTAAGACCCAGAAGGAGTTCAGGGAATGCAGTCTTATGTGCTTTACAGAAACCTGGTTGCATGAGGACGTCCCAGATTCATGTGCATCGGTACCAGGGTTTCATATGGTTCGGGCTGACAGGGACAGAGTGAAGTGCGGTAAGAAGAAGGGTGGAGGAGTGATACTGTACATTAACAACAGATGGTGTAATCAGGGGCATGTAACAGTAAAGGAGAGACATTGTTGCCCAAACATTGAACTATTAGCAGTGGGCCCCAGGCCTTACTATCTGCCTAGAGAATTCTCTCTTGTTATTGCAGTGGTGTCGTATATACCATCATCTGCAAATCCAGAGGCAGCTGGGGAAGTACTGTTGGGGGTGATTGCCCGGCTTCAGACGAAACAACCTAACTCTCTAACTGTCATTTCTGGGGATTTTAATCGAACCAAGATCTCATTACCAAAGTTCTATCAATATGTCAAATGTTCTACACGGGACAATTATATATTGGATCTCCTCTATGCCAGCGTTAAGGGTGCTTACTCATCATCTGCATTGCCCCCCTGAGGAAATCTGACCACAACCTCATACTATTGTCTCCAGCCTATCAACCAGTTGTCTGCAAACAACCAGTGACAATTAAACAGATAAGGAAGTGGTCTCTGGCAGCAGAGAAGAGGTTACAAGACTGCTTTGATTGCACAGACTGGGAGGTGTTATGTGCCAGGGAACATAATGATGATGTTAATGAGGTTACGGGGAGAGTTACTGATTACATCAACTTTTGTACTGACAATATTGTACCTATTCATGAGATTCGGTGTTATGCAAACAACAAGCCTTGGATTACAAAAGAATTGAAACATCTACTAAACAGGAAAAAAAAAGCTTTTAAAAGGATAGACAAGAAGGAGATGAAAATTGTACAGAGAGACTTAAAGGGGAAAATTAAGATTGCCCGTGAAGCATTCAGAATTAAATTGGAAAATAAATTGTCACACAACAACTCCAGAGAAATGTGGGCTGGAATGAAGCTATTGACTGGGTTTAAGGCAAGGTCAGATCAGGGGGGTGGGGGGCTGATCATGGCTAATGAGATGAATGAGTTTTTCAACAGATTCAATGATAAATGTGCAATGTCAACAGGGGAGAAGGCCGGGGAGCGACAAGCAATATCAACTGGGAGGAGGAAGTTGGAGACTTTCTTGATCTCAGAAAATGATGTGATGGAACAGTTTAGTAAGCTGGTCATTGGTAAAGCAGCAGGGCCTGATGGTATCTGTCCACGTGTCCTCAGAGTGTGTGCAAATCAGTTGTGCACTGTCTTCCAGCACCTGTTTAACTGGAGCTTACAATCACAGAGAGTACCAGTTCTATGGAAGACTTCTTGCCTGGTGCCGATTCCCAAGACTACCTTCCCGAGCTCCCATAACGACTATAGACCGGTGGCCTTAACATCACATGCGATGAAATCCTTGAAGAGAATTGTACTTGCCTAATTGTGTCCGAGGGTGTCTGCTTTTATGGACCCCCTTCAGTTTGCGTATCGGCAGAGTCTAGGGGTGGACGATGCTGTAGCATATCTGCTACAAACAGTACATTCCTTTTTGGACATTGATGGAAGCACTGTACGTGCCATGTTCTTCGATTTCTCCAGTGCATTCAACACCTTACAGCCACTATTATTACGTAAAAAGCTGGTTGAAATGGTGGTTGATGAGGGACTAGTGAATTGGATCATTGATTACCTGTCGGACAGGCCACAGTTCGTAAGGTTGGGGGCGGCCGTATCGGATAGTGTTCGGAGCAGTGTTGGAGCCCCTCAGGGAACGGTGCTGTCGTCATTCCTTTTTACGTTATACACAGCTGATTTTCAGTATAAATCAGACCTTTGTCACCTTCAGAAGTACTCTGATGACTCAGTGATAGTCTGAGGTATTAAGAGAGGCCGGGGGGAGGAGGAATACAGAAGGGTGGTCTCGGACTTTGTTGACTGGTGCCAGGCTAACCATTTAGAACTCAACGTAAAGAAAACCAGGGAGTTGGTGTTGAGTTATGGAAGGTGCATGAAGGATTTCTTACCTATCACTATTGATGGTCAGGATGTGGAGATGGTGGAGAATTTCAAATATTTGGGGGTTCACCTGGACAGCAAGCTTGATTGGAGGTGCCATATGGAGAAGGTTTGCAAGAAAGGGATGAGTAGACTTTTCTTCCTAAGGAAATTAAGGTTGTTTAATGTGTGTAGCAAAATGCTTGAAATGTTCTACCAATCTATTGTGGCGAGTGCAATCTTTGCTGCAATAATATGCTGGGGTAGTAGTGTGCGCACAGCTGACGCTAATAAGCTGAATAAACTTATCAAGAAGGCTAGTGCGGCGGTGGGTCTACAACTTAGGACTTTCGAGGAGGTATTAGAGGATAGAATTAATAAGAAATGCAAGGCTATAATGAGCAACAATACACACCCGCTCTCTGAACTGTTTGCGAAGCAGAAGAGCACATTCAGCAAGCGTCTAATCCAACTAATGTGTAAAAAGGAAAGATACAGAAAATCGTTTGTTCCGACAGCTGTGGGGATGTTTAACAAATGTATAAGTGTAAAGCATCCCAAGACTATGTGAAGTTCTATGTGTATGGGGGGAATAGGTGAGGTACATGTACCAGTCTACCCACATCTGCTGTCCATATAGACTTATTTTGTAAAGTGTGAAATGTTCTTGATCTTTGTTCTGCTGCTGTAATACTGTAATTTCCTCCGGGATCAATAAAGTTTATCTTATCTTATCTTATCTTATACACATGCGGTTCTGCTCCATACACCTCGTACACACGCGGCTCTGCTCCATACACCTCATACACACGCGGCTTTGCTCCATACACACATCGTACGCACGCGGCTCTGCTCCATACACCTCGTACGTACGCGGCTCCGCTCCATACACCTCATACACATGCGGTTCTGCTCCGTACACCTCGTACACACGCGGCTCTGCTCCGTACACCTCATACACACGCGGTTCTGCTCCATACACCTCATACACACGCGGCTTTGCTCCATACACCTCGTACGCACGCGGCTCTGCTCCATACACACATCGTACGTACGCGGCTCTGCTCCATACACCTCGTACGCACGCGGCTTTACTCCATACACCTCATACACACGCGGTTCTGCTCCGTACACCACGTACACACGCGGCTCTGCTCCGTACACCTCATACACACGCAGTTCTGCTCCATACACCTCATACACACGCGGCTTTGCTCCATACACCTTGTACGCATGCGGCTCTGCTTCATACACCTCGTACACACTCAGCTCTGTTCCATACACCTCGTACGCACGCGGCTCTGCTCCATACACCTCGTGCACACTCAGCTCTGCCCCATACACCTCGTACACACTCAGCTCTGCTCCATACACCTCGTACACACTCAGCTCTGCTCCATACACCTCATACGCACTCAGCTCTGCTCCATACACCTCGTACGCACTCAGCTCTGCTCCATACACCTCGTACGCACTCAGCTCTGCTCCATACACCTCGTACGCACGCGGCTCTGTTCCATACACCTCGTACGCACACGGCTCTGCTCCATACACCGCTCCATACACCTCGTACACACGCGGCTCCGCTCCATACACCTAGTACCCACTCAGCTCCGTTCCATACACCTAGTACACACTCGCCTCTGCTACATTCACACTGTAAACCCCTCCTGACCCCACACAAACTTCACCTAATTGAGTCTCATGATGGGCAGCACAGCAGAGTCCTGCATACTCGGAGATGCTGATCATGTGATCCCTGACTCCTCCCCTCCATGTGACATCATCACAGGTCCTGTAAGCACAGAGTGTGCTGCTCTGTTGGCTCCCTTGGAGGGGGGAGGAGGGAGACCTCCGGTGCTGCAGGAGGCTGAAAATGACCCCCCAGCTGCCCCCTGGATATGGCCCTGGCTGTGGGGGCAATGTGCTCAGGGGCCCCTGAGGCTAGGGTCACACTTGCATTGTGCCCCTAGCCCAAGTATTTTCAGCTGCAGAGTATAGCGTTTAATGCTATGTGCTGGAGCCCATAGAAACCCGATGTTTACCTTGACAACCACTGGTTGTCAATGTAAACATCGGGTTTCTATGGGCTCCGTTGCTGGCAGCGCATAGCATTAAACGCTCTGCGCTGCAGCAGACAATGCTTGCGTCAGGCTAGGGTCACAATGCAAGTGTGACCCTAGCCCTCAGGGGCCCGATGGGCCCCCTCCAAGCAGTCGGGCCCCGGCACTTGCCCGGGTGCGTTGGATGCTGATGCCGGGCCTGTATATATACACTATATGTTTACATAGGTGGACAGGTGAAAACCGGGGTACAGGCTCCAACCTGGCAACTCAGCTCCTCGGTGAGGACTACAGCAGGTACACTTCGGTATTCCTCCAGTGTTGCTCAGCCTAAGTATAAGACATCAAAGCGTGCATGAAAGAAATCAGGTGGCACTCACCGGTTTTCTTTGAACCAATAACCTGGACCTGTTGAAGCGCATACAGCGTGAAACAGCCGACTGTCGTCTGACTCTGCACCTCCCTGCCCTCCCTTCACATGTAACCCTGTAAAGGATTAAAACTACACTTCAAAGAAACCAGTGAGTGCCGCCTTATTTCTTTCATGCATACACTATATGTTGCATACAGACTAGTAGAGATACATGAAATCTGTCAGTCTCCAAAAGAAGCTACGCCTTCACATCTCTGCCTCCATTACAGGACAACAGCCATAACGAGTGCAGGTCACTCATTTGTACAAGATGCAGTATAGAGCAGACTGAGAGCTGAGCAGCTTCTTGTCACAGGTTCTGCAGACAGTTAGGCCATGTGGGCACGTTAAGTGTTTGGTGAGTTTTTTTAAACTGTGTATCTGTTTGTCAAGACTAGTAGTGGGTGATAAATAAAGAGGTGGTGACGTATTTCTATTATACTTTTTCTCTGGTTGTTCCCCTCCTGCTTTTGTGCTATAAATACTATGGTAAAAAAAATCATGAAATTCTCAATGTGGGCACGTGCCCTAAAGGTGTCATGTCCTCCCTCTCACTCTGCCCATAGTCACAACTGCCTCCCTCTTACTTTACATTGCCCTTCCTCCTTTCCCTTCTTTCTCATTGTGAACTTTACAATGTAAAGCCTGGTGTCTGGGAGCTCACAGCCTCCCCTGCTCTGCCCATCACCTCAAAAGCTTTGCTGGTGGAGCAAAACGACTCTCACACTGTGTATGGCTCATTGTGAGTCACTTCCAGCATACAGATCCCTGTATCCTGGAGAAATCCTCCCAGCGATAGTACTGAAAGCTGTTGAAGATTCCAGGGTCTGTGACAGCATCAATTGCAGAGTGCAGTAGAGCAGATCCGCCCCTACCCAGGTGCAAATGATGTCATCATAGTGTAAGTGCATCTCCAGCCCATGTCCAAACTACCGCTCATCGGAATGTTGGACTAAAGGTACCGTTACACAGTTCAATATTGAAACGAGATCGCCAATAATCTTATGGGCGAGGCTGTTGTTAGGATATTGTTTAAAGATCGTTGATGAGATATCGTGCACGACGCACCAACTATGCGGCAAGCAGGTATCAACCCAGTGAACGATACTTCGTCATTGCTGAGAATAGGGGAAATCTTTAACGCCATCGTTATTGTGGTGTCAGACAGAATGATGCAACAGGTTGGCTGATCGATGATCCTCATATTTGAGAATATGTTCTTATATCTGGATTTAGCGATCCAACGATTTATCGTATCCACATCTCAAGGTACCGTTACACGACGCAATATTGATTCGATATCGCCTGCAATTTCATGGGAGCAACCAAGTTTTTGGCCCTTTTCCAAAATTGCCTTGTAGTTGTCACACGGGGAGATATCGTAGGCAACTCAACTAGGATGATGAAAGCAACTTTCGTTCGCTGGGCATGAGCAACCCAGCGATTGATATTTATCAATGTTATGAATAGGGGAAGTTGCTTTCATCATCGCTATTGAGGTGTCACACTGAGCGATCCTACCACATTGCTTATGCAACATCGCCTGATTTAAGTAAGTACAAATAAATCAGGTGATGTCGCTCCAGCGATAAATTGCAGTCGCATCGCCCTGTTATAAGACACAACGCACTCACAATATCAATTGCAATTGACCACGTCACGTGACTTTGGGGCGATATTGCAGGAGATATTGCGTCATGTAACAGTACCTTCAGAGTCACACACACAATGAGGTAGTAACGAAGTCACTTGAGCGACTCCAAACCCGTGACATTTAAGCAATATCATTAACAATCTTGTATTGTGTAACGGTACCTTAAGGCTTCTTGGTAGTTACCTATCCCCAATCAGGGCCCCTGTACAGTAGTACTGGCTGCACAGGCCAAATGTCTGCCCCCACTAAAAGAGTTTCAAATGGCTAGTGATATTATGTAAGAAATAAGCTTAAATTTATTCCATAGGAAGGCAAAAATACTTTTTAATGGAACAATTCTAAGGTATATCAATACGCACAATCATTCATAAAGAAAGAGCAATATATATTGTATATATAAAATTTTTACTTCGGTTAACTAGAATACGTATCATTATTTTGAGAAATGAATAAACAGAAGCGGGAGTCATATATTTAGAAAGACACAGATACATATATACATATATAAACAAGGGAAGAATAGGAGAAATCTAGAAATAGGTTTGGCAGTAAAATATATCTCATACAATACAATAAAGAAAAGAGAAAGAAGCACAAAATAACTATACCTACAAGTCAAATATGTAGGATTTGTTGGACCACTGTAAAGTCATGCGTGCATCACCTGGCAATGATAATGTCATTCCAAACCTACTTATCTGAAGAGTCCTGGGGATGCCAACAGATAGGTGTAGGTGTTCAGTGCTGTTATCCAGTGGTGACGACCTAGCAACATGCCTGCTGAACCAGCGTCCAGCAAATATTTTTTTCTAATTTTTGAGATATGGTTGGCAATTGGTCAAAAAGAAGCTGAAAAAAACTAATATTTCACAGCTGATCACCCTGCCTGCTACTCATCGTCCGGTCCTCTTCTTTCCGCCATAGAGAGAGAGGAGTAATGATCATGGTCTCAGGGGTTGCGGCTGTGATGGGGCATGGCCATACAAGGGCCTGCACCGTCCGCTGCCTCCAGCGACTGCTGATCCCTGCTGTGCGCCCGATTCACATGGATATGCAGTAATGCGCAACAGCCTGCTGCACGCAGCTACGGGGTCCGTGTGTCAGGGAGAGGAGGTGAGAGGTGGAAAGTGGAGCCTCCCGATTCCTACTGCTGCCGCTCCTCCCTTCGCTTCCTCTTACCATTGCCTACCTTTCCATCTGCGTTCCACTGAGGAATGCATTTAGCAGTCTGGAGCCGCCTCCTCACATCTCTTCCTCCTGAGTTTTCTCTTCAGTTTTTGTAAGGAAAATGGAGCAGCAGGGGAACCAGGAGAGGTAAGTACAGATTTTTTTTCTAATAAGTGAATGAAGGTGGGCAGAGGACTATGGCAGCAGGAGGGGGGTGCATGATACTATATGGAGAGTCTATGAGGCTGCATTATATGGAGAGTTATGAGGCTGCATATATAAGGCTGAACTATATGAGGCTGCACTATATGGAGAGCTATCAGGCTGCATATATAAGGCTGCACTATATGATGCTGGACTATATGGGGAGTTATGAGGCTGCACTACATGGAGAGTTATGAAACTGCATATTTGAGGCTGCACTATATAGGGAGATATAAGGCTGCACTATATGGAGAGTTTTAAGGCTGCACTATATGGAGAACTGAGCCTGCATTATACTGTATAGAGGGCTATGAGGCTGCATTATACTATATGGAGGCATCTGAGGCTTTATTATACTATATGGAGAGCTATGAGGCTGCATTATACTATATGGAGAGATATGAGGCTACATTATACTATGTGTAGGGCTATGAGGCTGCATTATACTATATAGAGGGATGTGAGGCTGCATTACACTATATGGAGAATTATGAGGCTGCATTATATTATATGGAGAGATATGAGGCCACATTGTACTATATGTAGGGTTATGAGGCTGCATTACACTGTATAGAGGGCTATGAGGCTGCATGATACTATATAGAGTGATGTGAGTCTGCATTATACTATGTGGAGAGCTATGAGGTTGCATAATATTATATGGAGAGATATCAGGCTATATTATACTTAATGAAGGGCTATGAGGCTGCATTATACTATATAGAGTGATGTGAGGTTGCATTATACTATATGGAGGACTATGAGGCTGCATTAGACTATATGGAGGGATGTGAGGCTGCATTATACTACAGGGAGGGTTGTGAGGCTGCATTATACTATATGAAGGGGCTATGAGGCTGTATTATACTATATGGAGAGCTATGAGGCTGCATTATACTATATGGAGAGCTAGGACGCTGCATTATACTATATGGAGAAATAAATGGCTGCATTAAACTATATGGAGGGATATGAGGCTGCAATACACTATATGGAGAGGTATGAGGCTATATTATACTACACAGAGGGCTGTGAGGCTGCATTATACTATATGGAGGGTTGTGAGGCTGCATTATACTAAGAATATTTATTCATTTATATAGCACTAATAATTCCATAGCACTTTACATACATCAGTAATGCTGTCTCTATTGGAGCTCACAATCTAAATATCCTATCAGTATGTCTTTACAATGTGGGAGGGCTATATATGGGGAGAACATACAAACTCCTTGTAGATGTTGTCCTTGGTGGGAATTGAACCCAGGACCTCAGGGCCACAGCGCTGGAGGGGGTGCAGTGCTAACCACTTGAGCCACCGTGTCGCCCACTATGAGACTGCATTATTCTATATGGAGGGATGTGAGGCTGCATTATTCTATATGGAGGTGCTATGAGGCTGCATTATACTATATGGAGGGTTGTGAGGCTGTATTATGCTATATGGAGGACTATGTGTCTGCATTATACTATATGTAGGATAATGTGGGTGAACTATATTAATTGGATGATTATTGGGGCTACCTTATGAATAGGGGACTATGGACTGCATTATAATACATAGAGGACTATGGGGGTACATTGTAATATATGGAGGAATATGGGGATGCATTATAATAATTAGAGGACTATGGTGGCATGAGGAGGAAAACCATACAATCCAGTATGGGGGACATACATACCATGATAAGGGTAATATTCCAGTAGGAGGACCATATATTGCAAGATGAGGGACATTAATACATAATGATGGGGGAGAGGGGTTAATTTGTGAGTCTTTAAAGTATTTAGAACGTTACACAGGGCCCAGGTCTGGGGGACTAGCTATTCTCCTCATGGAGAGAAATCTGCCTGCCAACATAAGGAGACAGATAAGCTGATAAGGAGACTTATATACGCAATGCTCCTCTGGGAAATATGCAAATTGTCACTTCAGTTTGGAAGTGAAAAATTCTAATGCCACCCAATAACAGTAGCAATCCTTGTAGTCATAATTCACTCTTTAACAAGCCTTTTAATATCACCAATGATTTGTGCCAGATCAGAACCTCAAACTGCTGATGCTGCATTTGCATTTGGGGTTCTGATCTGGCACAAATCCTGGGTCATATTAAAGAGTTGATTATGACTACAAAGATTGCTACCCTTATTGGGTGGCATTAGAGTTTTTCACTTCCTCACTGAAGTGACAATTTACACAGGGCCCATACATCTGACCGACGTGTGCAGGGACGCCCAGGTCTAAATTTCGCACCGGGGACCACCAGACTCTAGTTACGTCACTGGTCATAGCATTGCACTATCAAGTCTTGGAGGTCACTGCACAACATAAGGTCAAGTTTTCTGCTGCAGCTGTAGAGCTCGCTCTGACCAGAAAAGAAGTTCTGACTTAAAGTGAAGAGGACTAGAGATGAGCAAACCTTTTGAAGTTCAGGTTTGGCTCTATTTGCCGAATGGGCATACAGTTGTGTCCAAAAGTATTGACACCCCTGCAATTCTGTCATATAATACGCCGTTTCTTACTTAAAATGATTGCAATCACAAATTCTTTGGTATTACTATCTTCATTTAATTTGTCTTCAATGAAAAAAACACAAAAAGAATTGTCCTAATGCCAAATTGGATATAATTCCACACCAAACATGAAAAAGGGGATGGACAAAAGTATTGGCACTGTTAGAAAAATCATGTGATGATTCTCTAATTTGTGTAATTAACAGCACCTGTAACTTACTGACTCAACCTCTGTCCTGTGTCCTTGTGTGCACCACATTGAGCATGGAGAAAAGAAAGAAGACCAAAGAAATGTCTGAGGACTTGAGAAAACAAATTGTGAGGAAGCATGAACAATCTCAAGGCTACAAGTCCATCTCCAAAGACCTGAATGTTCCTGTGTCTACTGTGCGCAGTGTCATCAAGACGTTTAAAGCCCGTGGCACTGTAGCTAACCTCCCTAGATGTGGACGGAAAAGAAAAATTGACGACAGATTTCAACGTAAGATTGTGCGGATGGTGGATAAAGAACCTCGACTAACACCCAAACAAGTTCAAGCTGCCCTTCAGTCCGAGGGTACAACAGTGTCAACCAGTACTTTCCGTCGGCGTCTTAATGAAAAGGGACTGTATGGTAGGATACCCAGGAAGACCCCACTTCTTAGCCTGAGACATAAAAAGCCTGGCTGGAGTTTGCCAAAACTTACCTGAGAAAGCCTAAAATGTTTTGGAAGAATGTTCTCTGTTCAGATGAGACAAAAGTAGAGCGTTTTGGGCAAAGGCATCAACATAGAGTTAACAGGAGAAAAAAAGAGGCATTCAAAGAAAAGAACACGGTCCCTACAGTCAAACATGGCGGAGGTTCCCTGATATTTTGGGGTTGCTTTGCTGCCTCTGGCACTGGACTGCTTGACCGTGTGCATGGCATTATGAAGTCTGAAGACTACCAACACATTTTGCAGCATAATGTAGGGCCCAGTGTGAGAAAGCTGGGTCTCCCTCAGAGGTCATGGGTCTTCCAGCAGGACAATGACCCAAAATACACTTCAAAAAGCACTAGAAAATGGTTTGAGAGAAAGCACTGGAGACTTCTAAGGTGGCCAGCAATGAGTCCAGACCTGAATCCCATAGATCACCTTTGGAGAGATCTAAAAATGGCAGTTTGGAGAAGGCACCCTTCAAATATCAGGGACCTGGAGCAGTTTGCCAAAGAAGAATGGTCTAAAATTCCAGCAGAGCATTGTAAGAAACTCATTGATGGTTACCGGAAGCGGTTGATCGCAGTTATTTTGGCTAAAGGTTGTGCAACCAAGTATTAGGCTGAGGGTGCCAATACTTTTGTCTGGCCCATTTTTGGAGTTTTGTGTGAAATGATCAATGTTTTGCTTTTTGCTTCATTCGCTTTTGTGTTTTTTCATTGAAGACAAATTAAATGAAGATAATAATACCAAAGAATTTGTGATTGCAATCATTTTCAGAAAGAAACTGAGTATTATCTGACAGAATTGCAGGGGTGTCAATACTTTTGGCCGCAACTGTATGTTTGCGAATAGATCAGTGAACAATTTGCCGAACTTCCAAACCCTATTGAAAACTTTGGGAGGCTAAATCAAGGGTCTAGAAAACATCTTTAAAGGGGTCCAAAAGCTGCCAAACACAGCTAAAACTGTTTTACAGTGGAGCCCTTTTGTTATGGCAAAGTCATTAGATTCCTAGACTATGACTTAGCAAGCTTCATTGCTGCTGTCACTCTGCTTCCAGGCCTGATAATGAACCTTACTGCTCACACCCCTTGATTGGTTAAAGTCAGACTTATTCCCGCTCACGATCTGTGATTGGTGGCCAATATAACAACCAAAATGACATCAGATTACTATAAAGATAAATAGATTGATTAGTATATTGGTGCAGCACAGCTTCCCTTGGTGCTCAGCAGTCACAGCTCTTCTTCTCCTTGCTGTATAAGTATACAAGATAAAGAACTGCAGCACTCTTCTTTTTGAAACAACCGCCTGTATTCGGCCATCAGGTGGGGGTGACAACGTTTCGGGATCCTGTCCCTAGAGAAAGGGACAGGATCCCGAAACGTTGTCACCCCCACCTGATGGCCGAATACAGGCGGTTGTTTCAAAAAGAAGAGTGCTGCAGTTCTTTATCTTGTATAAAGATAAATAAATATTTCAAAGGGTTCATGTGACGTCCCCTCTTAATCTGATACCATCAAAGATAAAACAACTTGCTGGTTGTTATTACCCTGGTGAGGCACATAATTATTGCCTCCCCTGTAGGGTAATAATAGCAGCCTACAACTGCTCCAGAATATGGTGCATTCATTAGAAGTGCCATATCCTGGTGCCTTATTCCCTCTACCCTGGTGTGGTGACAAATAGGGTAATAGAAGGGGTTAATGGCAGCTTTGTATTGCCAGCTGGCACTAAGCCCAAGGTTCGAATTTGGGCCAATGTTAGACCCGGCCATTATGAACTTCTAAATAATTAGTAAATAATACACCACACCGTGAAAAATCATTTATTTGTAAAAAGAACACAATCACAACCATTTTTCACACTCTTTATTACTCCCAAACAAAACCTCCATGATAATCCTCAGAAATGTCCAATCACAATGCTGGGAGTGCATTGCACTCCTGAACATCAATTGTAAAGAGACACCTTATACACCGCTTTATGACTTTTGACATACATGTGTTTCTACTTTTGATGCGGGTTTGAATGCCAATCCAGTTTATTTCACTGCATTTGACAGCTGATCCAATCAGACATCATATGACTTAAAACCACATGTGGATCGGAGAGCCACTCACAGCTGTAAACCAGTTAAATCCAACTGTCAATCTCTGACAGGGGGGTTTATCATCTGCCAGAGGGAAGAGTCATCAATTCCCAGTCCCATCAGCATGTCCGTGTACGTGACGTGATCGCAAGGCACCGATCAGTTGTTATAACAGCCAGCGGTCAGCTGATAATCCCTGTGTCTGTAACTACTATCCTCCTGCTGATGATAAATATTTAAAAAATAAAAAAAACACAAAAATTCAAATAATCCCCCTTTTTGCCCCCTTTAAAATAAATAAATAAAAAATACATATCATTGGTATTGCTGCATTTAGAAATGTTCAATCTATAAAAATATGAAATTAATCCGATTGGTAGTTGGCATAATGAGGAAAACATCAAAACATCAGCATTACATTTTTAAAATATATCAAGCAATAAGAGGGGACCAAACATTGTGTCTTTTCTAAAATGGTACAGTAAAAACTAAGCCATAATAAAGCCCCAGATCCTAAAAACTTCAAATGATAAGGGACACACACAAATTTTTTTTATTTAAAAAATATCAGAATTTTTTTCACCCAAAAAAATATATAAATGTTTAATGCCAATGTACACATGCAAACCTGGAAAATCACATTTCCGTGTCAGTTTTACCATATAGTGAACAAGGTAGAACAAAAAAAAACTATTGTGGAATTGCACTTTTGTTTGCAGTTTCAATGGACTTTTATTTTTTTCCATTTTCCAGTGCAATATATGGGAAATCTAGGGATTCATTGGAAAAATAAAAATAGTATGGCTATTTAAAAAGGGGGAGGAAAAAAAAATGAGAGCGTGAAAACTGAAAACACTTAGAAAAGAAGAGGTTAAGACTAATAACTAAGAGGCAGATGGTACTTTACAAAAATTTTAATATCTGACATACAAAAATTTGTAATTCACAAGGTAGGGTATGGAGAATCCAGTCAACAAAGTGTTGTATTAAAAAAAGCAACCATCACTTACAGTGAGAATCGATGGAAGAGCTTAAAGTTGTGGAACTAAAAAATAAAATAGAAACTTGAGTGAGAGTATTGGGGAATGACCTGCAGAGGAATAAAGTATGAACATTTTCCAATCCACCTGTGCACTAGTCTGGGATTATAAGAAAAGTGTTGACTTTCAAAAGATAAAGCAATGGGGAAAGGTATGTCAAAGGCATGTTTTACAGTGCCTTGAAAAAGATTCATACTTTTCCACATTTTTTCCCGTTACACCCACAAATTGAAACGCATTTTATTGGGATTTTATGTGATACTATATGGTGGCCCGATTCTAACGCATCGGGTATTCTAGAATATGCATGTAGTTGACATACTGTGACTGACAGAACTTGTTCAGTCAGCGTGAGTGAACTACATATACAGTATACAGTTAGGGCCAGAAATATTTGGACAGTGACACAATTTTCGCGAGTTGGGCTCTGCATGCCACCACATTGGATTTGAAATGAAACCTCTACAACAGAATTCAAGTGCAGATTGTAACGTTTAATTTGAAGGGTTGAACAAAAATATCTGATAGAAAATGTAGGAATTGAACACATTTCTTTACAAACACTCCACATTTTAGGAGGTCAAAAGTAATTGGACAAATAAACATAACCCAAACAAAATATTTTTATTTTCAATATTTTGTTGCGAATCCTTTGGAGGCAATCACTGCCTTAAGTCTGGAACCCATGGACATCACCAAACGCTGGGTTTCCTCCTTCTTAATGCTTTGCCAGGCCTTTACAGCCGCAGCCTTCAGGTCTTGCTTGTTTGTGGGTCTTTCCGTCTTAAGTCTGGATTTCAGCAAGTGAAATGCATGCTCAATTGGGTTAAGATCTGGTGATTGACTTGGCCATTGCAGAATGTTCCACTTTTTTGCACTCATGAACTCCTGGGTAGCTTTGGCTGTATGCTTGGGGTCATTGTCCATCTGTACTATGAAGCGCCGTCCAATCAACTTTGCAGCATTTGGCTGAATCTGGGCTGAAAGTATATCCTGGTACACTTCAGAATTCATCCGGCTACTCTTGTCTGCTGTTATGTCATCAATAAACACAAGTAACCCAGTGCCATTGAAAGCCATGCATGCCCATGCCATCACGTTGCCTCCACCATGTTTTACAGAGGATGTGGTGTGCCTTGGATCATGTGCCATTCCCTTTCTTCTCCAAACTTTTTTCTTCCCATCATTCTGGTACAGGTTGATCTTTGTCTCATCTGTCCATAGAATACTTTTCCAGAACTGAGCTGGCTTCTTGAGGTGTTTTTCAGCAAATTTAACTCTGGCCTGTCTATTTTTGGAATTGATGAATGGTTTGCATCTAGATGTGAACCCTTTGTATTTACTGTCATGGAGTCTTCTCTTTACTGTTGACTTAGAGACAGATACACCTACTTCACTGAGAGTGTTCTGGACTTCAGTTGATGTTGTGAACGGGTTCTTCTTCACCAAATAAAGTATGCGGCGATCATCCACCACTGTTGTCATCCGTGGACGCCCAGGCCTTTTAGAGTTCCCAAGCTCACCAGTCAATTCCTTTTTTCTCAGAATGTACCCAACTGTTGATTTTGCTACTCCAAGCATGTCTGCTATCTCTCTGATGGATTTTTTCTTTTTTTTCAGCCTCAGGATGTTCTGCTTCACCTCAATTGAGAGTTCCTTTGACCGCATGTTGTCTGGTCACAGCAACAGCTTCCAAATGCAAAACCACACACCTGGAATCCACCCCTGACCTTTTAACTACTTCATTGATTACAGGTTAACGAGGGAGACGCCTTCAGAGTTAATTGCAGCCCTTAGAGTCCATTGTCCAATTACTTTTGGTCCCTTGAAAAAGAGGAGGCTATGCATTACAGAGCTATGATTCCTAAACCCTTTCTCCGATTTGGATGTGGAAACTCTCATATTGCAGCTGGGAGTGTGCACTTTCAGCCCATACTATATATATAATTGTATTTCTGAACATGTTTTTGTAAACAGCTAAAATAACAATACTTGTGTCACTGTCCAAATATTTCTGGCCCTAACTGTATATATAGCAGCGCTATGGTATATGGTGGTACATTACAGCACATGTATAGGAGCGCTATAGTATATGGCGGTACATTACAGCACATGTATAGCAGCACTATAGTATATGGCGGTACATTACAGCACATGTATAGCAGCGCTATGGTATATTGGGGTACATTACAGCACATGTATAGCAGCACTATAGTATATGGCCATACATTACAGTACATGTAGAGCAGCGCTATGGTATATGGCAATACATTATAGAACATGTATAGCGGCTCCCGCCGCTCCTCCTGGCCCCCGCTCCTCCACAGTAAAAGTAAAAATAAAAAAAATCATCAATGAGGATACTCACCTGTCCGCCAGCTCGCTCCACCTCCGTCTTCTAGGTCCTACAGGCCTTTAGGACCTGTCGTTGCCTGGGAAACCGATCAGCTGATCGGTCACATGACCGCTAACTGCCGGGGGGGCAGGATGGAGGTGGGGGAGACAGGATGGAGGCGGGGGGGCAGGATGGAGGCGGGGGGCAAGATGGAGCGAGCGGGGCAGGATGTAGCGAGCGGGGCAGGATGGATGTGAGGGGGAACGATGGATGCGTGGGGGCAGAATTGGATGCGGGGGGGCAGGATGGATGCGAGGGGGGGGCAGGATAGATGAGGGGGGGGCAGGATGGATGTGGGGGGCACTATGGTTGTGGGGGGGACTGGATGGAGTCAAGGGAGCAGGATGGGGGCAGGGGGGCAAGATGGAGCCAGCAGGGCATGGAGGGGCAGGATGGAGCTGTTGGGGTGGCAGGATGGTGGCGGGGGACAGGATGGTGGCAGGGGGGCAGGATGGAACGAGCGGGGCAGGATGGAGTTGGGGGAGGAGGATGGATGCGGCGGGGTAGGATGGTTGCGGGTGGGGGCAGGATGGATGCGGGGGGGCAGGATGGATGGATGCGTGGGGGCCATGATGGATGTGGGGGGGCAGGATGGAGCATGTGACACAGGATGGAGTGAGAGGGCCAGGATGGAGTGAGCAGGGCAGGATGAAGCGAGCGGGGCAGGATGGAGCAAGCGGGGCAGGAAGGAGCAAGCGGGGTAGGAAGGAACGAGCGGGAGGACAGAGCGAGCGGGGCAGGATGGAGCAAGCTGGGCAGGACGAAGCGAGTGAGGCAGAAAGGAGCGAGCGGGCCAAGAAGGTGCGAGTGGGGCAGGAAGGAGCAAGTGGGGCAGGATGGAGCAAGCGGGGCGGGGCAGGATGGAGCGAGCGGGGCAGGATGGAGCGAGCGGGGCAGGATGGAGTGAGCGGGGCAGGAAGGAGCAAGCAGGGCAGGAAGGAGCGAGCGGGGCAGGAAGGAGTGAGCGGGGCAGGATGGAGCGAGCGGGTCAGGACAGAGCGAGCGGGGCAGAAAGGAGTGAGCTGGGCAGAACGGAGCGAGCGGGGCAGGACGGAGTGAGCGGGGCAGGATGGAGCAAGTGGGGCAGGACAGAGCAAGTGGGGCTGGATGGAGCGAGCTGGGCAGGGTGGAGCGAGCAGGGCAGGACGGAGCAAACGGGGCAGGACGGAGTGAGCGGGGCAGAAAGGAGTGAGCAGGGCAGGACGGAGCAAGCGGGGCAGGATGGAGTGAGCTGGGCAGGACGGAGCGAGTGGGGCAGGAAGGAGCAAGCGGGGCAGGATGGAGCCGGGGGGGCAGGATGGAGCCGGAAAAGGGGGCAGGATGGAGCTGGAAAAGGGGGCAGGATGGAGCTGGGGGGGCAGGATGGCTGCAGGGGTGGGCAGGATGGCTGCGGGAGGGCAGGATGGCGCTTGGGGGGGCAGGATGGCTGTGGGGGTGGGCAGGATTGCTTGGAGGTGGCAGGATGGCTGCGGGAGTGGGCAGGATGGCTGCGGGGGGGCAGGATGCCATGGGGGGGCAGGATGGCATCGGGGGGGCAGGATGGCTGCGGGGGGTAGGATGGTGCCGGGGGCGCAGGATGGCTGTGGGGGGGGCAGGATGGCTGCGGTGGGGGCAGCATCCTCCTCACCCCCCTCTGTTCTCACTCCCAGCATCGCACTGTATACAGCGACATGTGACAGGGCGGGCTGTGTGACATCACATCACACAGATGTGTGCCAAGAGACTTCTTTCTGTTTTTCAAATAACACCGCGACTTGGCGGCTACAGCCTGAACTTTTAACCTAAGGACAGCCGACCGCCCGCCGGGTCTGCGCAATGTGTTAACCTGTTCTTTTTGCTTGCAACAACAAAGCGAATATTTACCTGTTTCTTTAATAAAAGTGTGAATTTCATGTCTGTTATAAAAATATAAAAATCTCTCTGTAAAGTTGGACAGTATGACACTTGGGGACAAGCGTATTTCACCAAGGGGGAGTGTGGCGCCCCGCAACGAGTGCGTCAAAGGAGGGTATTGCAGCCATAAATGCAGCAGCAATATTCTCTGACCCAGCAGTCATCTGGTTAACTTAGAGATCCATACTTTGCATGCCTCACTTAGCATAGAGGGCCAATCAAGGTCCTGGTGGGCGGAGTGCAAGGGTAGTGTGTAGTCTGGAGGAGTCAGTCTGCAAGGAACAGCAACCTAGAAGACCTCTGCAGAACTCCAGCTCTGCAACGTAGGAGAGGGGGCTCGCACAGTCCCGTGCGGCCCCCTGGCCACCTTCTACCGGCCATTTCCCTACCAATCACGGGCATCATTATGCGGGCTAAAAACCATCCCGTGCCCTTATACAGCCGGTTTGCTGGTACCGAAGCTAGCAGCAGTTCAGCTCTGCTATGCGAACCAGAAGCATGGAGGAGCAGCTTTACAGGAGCACCCCATCACCGCCAAATCCAGTCGTCTAACCAGCGGTGTACCCACCAAGGGACCCAAGGCTCCCCAAAACATCCGGAACGTAAACCCCGGATAGGGCATTCAAGCAGCCTCCCTGTACCCAACCTGGTATTCCAGGGCGACAACGGCAACTTACTTAGTTAGAATGGAGGAACACCGCGGATCTCTGAGGGACACCTATCACTGCTGAGTCCACCCGGTCTGCTATCTACAAACTGTATGCCATGTACTGCTTGCTGGTTACAGTAAAGACCCGTTACAGAGACTTACAGTGTCCGTGCTTCCTTATGAACTGTCTGTCCGCACTTCAAGGTAACCGCAGCTGCCGCACAACATCTTAAGCAGTTCCAGCCTCCGGGGATCACCGCTCAGCCTGTGGGGAGCGTTCCATCTTGCTGCTATCCATCCCCCGGAGGCCTCGCAGCGTCGGTAAGACTTACCGAACTACTCATAGGTGGCGTCACGAATAAATTAACCCCTTAATATGTTCCCAAGAACGTCTTCAACTCTTTGATCTGCACTCAACCGGGCCCCACGCGTGACAAGGAGGAAGAAGCTACTGCCTGTCTAAACCGGAGTCCCCGGCCACGGTGAGTCATACGTAGTTTACTGAGTACTCAGAACCCGTAGAAGCACCACAGGGCGCGAAACGATGACCGTCGTCCTATTGCTCCCCCCCCCTGCATTGTATCCCTCATAATCGCCAATAATGCTGCAATATTGCACCTGGAACCCGGTGAGTGCCGCTTTTCTTTGAAATCCAAAAGTCCCTTTGACCTACAAGTACATCTCAATAAGTTAAAATATCAAAAAGCAGAATAATTTACCGTATATACTCGCGTATAAGCCGAGTTTTTCAGCCCAAAATTTGGGCTGAAAAGTCCCCCCTCGGCTTATACGCGAGTATATAAAAAAAATAAAAAAAATACTGCAGCAGCCCCGGAGGTATACAGGCCCCCCCATCAAGTTCCAGGGCCCCCCCCCCCTTGCGCGCCAGCCTGTAGAGGAAAATCATACTTACCAGCGTCCAGTCGCGCCGTCCGCAGCTGCCGACATGACGATCCCAGGCTCCATTCAGCGTCTTCCGCATTTCCTGGGGCTGCGGCTGTATACAGCTCTGGGGCTGCTGCTGCTGTATATACCTCTGGGGCTGCATATGGGGCTGCATATACCTCTGGGGCTGCATATACCTCTGGGGCTGTATATACCTCTGGGGCTGCATATACCTCTGGGGCTGCTGTATACTACCACTGGGGCTGCTGATGTATATACCACTGGGGCTGCTGCTGCTGTATATACCTCTGGGGCTGCATATGGGGCTGCATATTGGGCTGCATATACCTCTGGGGATGCATATGGGGCTGCATATACCTCTGGGGCTGCATATGGGGCTGCATATACCTCTGGGGCTGCATATGGGGCTGCATATACCTCTGGGGCTGCATATACCTCTGGGGCTGCATATGGGGCTGCATATACCTCTGGGGCTGCATATAACTCTGGGGCTGCAAATGGGGCTGCATATACCTCTGGGGCTGCATATGGGGCTGCATATACCTCTGGGGCTGCATATACCTCTGGGGCTGTATATACCTCTGGGGCTGTATATACCTCTGGGGCTGCTGTATACTACCACTGGGGCTGCTGCTGTATACTACCACTGGGGAGGCTGCTGTATACCTCACTGCTGGGGGTTGTATACCTGTGCTGGAGTCCACCCTCGGCTTATACGCGAGTCAATAAGTTTTCCCAGTTTTTGGGGGCAAAAGTAGGGGGGTCGGCTTATACACGGGTCGGCTTATACACGAGTATATACGGTATTTCAGTAATTCAATACATAAAGTGAAACGCATTTATTGTATAGAGTCATTACAAACAAAGTGATTTCTTTCAACAGTTTTACTTCTGTAAATGTTGATGACTATGGCTTACAGCCAATAAAAACACAAAAGTCATTATCTCAGAAAATTAGAATGTTATATACCGTATATACTCGTGTATAAGCCGACTTGTTCAGCCCAAAAATTGGGCTGAAAAGTCCCCCCATCTGCTTATACACGAGTCATATACTTTTCTGTGAAGTGGGGGCTGTGTCCGGAAGCGGGAGGAGGCAGGAGGAGGCTGGAGGAGGTGGGGGGAATGCTGCAATATGAGCGGCTCGTGACGTGGAGCCGCTTATAACTTATTCATGATATGCACTGCATCCCCCGCCCATCCGCGGGGGGAGCAGTGCATATCGCTTTACAGGCCCCTTCCTCACAATATGGATCCCCCCTCACTGTATGGCGCCCCCCCCCTCCATGCTGCCGCTGCTCAGTGTACAATAAATACAGTGTTATTATCTCTCACCGGCCCGGTCTCAGTGCATCCTCCCTCCTCCCTGCAAGGCTGCGTGTCATGTGACCAGGGCTCACAGCGATGACGTCACCGGCCGGTCACATGACACGCAGCCTCGCAGGGAGGAGGGAGGATGCACTGAGACCGGGCCGGTGAGAGATAATAACACTGTATTTATTGTACACTGAGCAGAGGCAGCATGGAGGGGGGGCGCCATACCCTGTGCCTGGGGGCCTGTGTACACTGAGCAGCGGCAGCATGGAGGGGGGGGCACCATACCCTGTGCCTGGGGGCCTGTGTACACGGAGCAGCGGCAGCATGGAGGGGGGGCGCCATACCCTGTGCCTGGGGGCCTGTGTACACTGAGCAGCGGCAGCATGGAGGGGGGGCGCCATACCCTGTGCCTGGGGGCCTGTATACCCTGTGCCTGGGGGCCTGTATACCCTGTGCCTGGGGGCCTGTATACCCTGTGCCTGGGGGCCTGTATATCCTGTGCCTGGGGGCCTGTATATCCTGTGCCTGGGGGCCTGTATACCCTGTGCCTGGGGGCCTGTATACCCTGTGCCTGGGGGCCTGTATACCCTGTGCCTGGGGGCCTGTATACCCTGTGCCTGGGGGCCTGTATACCTGTGCTGGAGTCCACCCTCGGCTTATACGCGAGTCAATAAGTTTTCCCTCCCAGTTTTTGGGGGCAAAAGTAGGGGGGTCGGCTTATACACGGGTCGGCTTATACACGAGTATATACGGTAAGGCCAACTGAAAAAATGATTTTTAACTCATAAATGTTAGCCTAATGAAACTATGTACAGTTGTACTCAAAGGTTTACATGCCCCAGCAGATTAGTTGCTTTTTTGGCTTTTCTTCAGAGATTATGTATGACTAGCTGTGTGCCCGATGCACATGCATCGGGATTCTAGCAGTGCGAGTCTCTGACTCGCAATGGCCGCTTCGCGGCCAATGCTTCGCGCTGCTAAGGCGACTCGCCATGCCCGCTGCGCGGGCATAGCGAGTCGCCTTAGAACTGCTCGCAATGGCCGCTGCGCGGCCAATGCTTCGGGCGTATCCACATGACGACATTGACTCGCAGCGTGAGCGGAGTCAAAAGGGGCAAAAATCCCATTCGTGATTATATAATAGATAATAGATTATATAATAGATAACATAAGCATTTTTTTCCCACCCATGGGAGTGAAGCCATTTATTGTCAAACTACTGTGTTTTCTCTTTTTAAATCATAATGACAACCAAAAACATCCAAATGACTCTGATCAAAAGTTCATACACCCCAGTTCCTAATACCGTGTATTGCCCCCTCTAACATCAATGAGAGCTTGAAATCTTTTGTGGTAGTTGTGGATGAGGATTTAGCAAACATTAAAGGCCACTTTACACACACAGATATCTGTGTCCAACTTCTGAACAGATCTCTGGTTGCAGTAAAATCATGGACACATTGTTCCATTTTGTGGCTGTGTACAAATGGAACAATGTGTCCATGATTTCACTGCAACCAGAGATCTGTTCAGAAGTTGGACACAGATATCTGTGTGTGTAAAGTGGCCTTAAAATAACCTTTTATTGGTAACTCGTTAAGAAAAGGGGGAAACCTATTAAATACTTACGCGAGAACAACAAACAACAGACAAACACGGAAAAGGTGTGTCTACTGCCTAATCGCCAATACACCAATGCATAAATAATTGTGTGTATAAGTATGAGATAGGCTAGAAAATAAACATCTGTATAGCTATAGTGAATTGGTTTCCGATATATACTGCACTATGCACAGATATTTAGCCATCAAACAAAAAAATAAAATTGGAATGATTTCACCCAGGGTACAGGAGTTTAGCAGACCAAGTACGGTGGCATCACACCAAGTGTTCATCCAGGCACCGGGACTTCACTGTACAATGTTCCCAACATCAAAACAAAAAAGTACTGGCCCTCGCCAGCAAGCTACAGCCCTTACAAGTGCAGTCCACATCTGCTCTTTATCCATGCACCCTATCACTGTCCCTAATTTTCTTTCCCAAGTTTCCTGTGCCTTTGTAGCTCACACATCCCCACATCATCAGTGATCAACCTCAGTGCTTTACAGAAGTAATGGTTTTACTTTTATCATAGGCCTTGATGACACCTCTCCGAATGTAACATTTATGGTCGTGGCCAAAAAGTTAGATTTTGGTCTCATTGTTCCAAATTACCTTGTTGTGAAGTTTAGAGGCTTGTCTCTGTGCTGTTTGGTGTATTGTAGGCGAGATACTTCTTGGGATTTATGCACTAATAGTTTTCTTCTGATGACTCGACCATGCTGCCCATTTTTCTTCAAGTGCCTCCGTTTTGTGCATCTTGAAACAGCCCTACCGCTAGTTTTCAGTTAGTTTAGTATTTCACCTGATGTTTTTTGTGGGGGATTTTTTGCATCCCAAACAATTTTTCTGGCAGTTGTGGCCAAAAATGTTGGTCTTCCTGATCATGGTTTGGTTTTTACAGAGCCCCTGATTTTCCATTTGCTAATCACAGTTTGAACACTGCTGACTGACATTATCAATTGCTTGGATATCTTTTTGTATCCCTTTTCTCTTGTATACAGTTCAGCTATCTTTTCCTGTAGATCCGTTGACAATTTTTTGCTTTCCCCATGACTCACAATCCAGATAGGTCAGTGGCTGGATGAAAGATGCAAGAGTCTATTTGGATCCCAGAAACTCACTCAGCTTTTATGCACACACACGCTGATTACAAGCAAACAGGTCACAAGTGAGGTTGTTACCTTTATTAGCCATTCAAACCCATTTGTGTCAATGTCCGTGCATGTTATCATAAGGGTATGTAAACTTTTGATCAGGGTCATTTGGATGCTTTTGGTTGTCATTATGATTTAAAAAGAAAAAACACAGTAGTACAACAATAAATAGCTTCACCCAACCACTAACCATAAGTGAAAAAAAAATTTTGTGTTATCATTCATATTCTCTGAAAAAAAGCCAAGAAAGCAAAAAAATTTGCCAGGGTATGCAAACATTTGAGCACTACTGTACAGTAAATGCACTCAATACTTGGCCGGGGCTCCTTTTGTGTAAATTATTGCATCAATGCAGCGTGGCATGGAGGCGATCAGCCTATAGCATTGATGAGGTGTTATGGAACCCCATGTTGCTTTAATAGCAGCCTTCAGCTCCCCTACATTGTTGGGTTTGTAGCTGATGCGGCCAGGGGCAGAAGGGGAACTCGGTCACCGGGTCTGCCGAGTAGAAAGTCACGGGTGAACGGGATCCCGGTGACGTGCCCTGGTGATCAACTGGGTAGATATTGATGATGGGGAATAAAGGGATTATTTACAGGGGATCGTGACGCCACCTGTAGTTCCCGGTAATATGGTACTGGCACTGCCAGCTGGCCGCTGAGGTGATGGTTGGGGCAGTAAAGTGTGGTACAGCTCCCCACAGGTGGAGCTTTACCTCAGGGCAGCAATTGAAGGAAGATGGTGAGGGACGGCAGCGATGGAGATGGTGCTGCAGTTCTTACCCCTCTGCTGAGCTGCTACTGTTGCTGGGCCCTCCGGGCACCACAGTAAGGAAGACAGAGTCCAAAGCAAGTTTACTCCACTTTAATAGGCACCGGCAGATGATAATGGTGTACGGTACAGTCCGGTTTACCAGGGGTCGGTCACCAGCTCCAGGTTCCCTGTTATGGAGTCCTACTTTCTATGGCTTTCTGGGATAAACTTTTCCTTCTTTCTCTCCATCCTTGCAGAACTCTCCCGCCAGTCCCCTGATCTCCTTCAGTCAGGTGCGTTATCCTTTCCCGGATTTAAGCGGAGTCCAATCTCTCCCCCAAGGTCGGTAATCGGGCCTTTTCCCCACCGTTTATGGATCTATTGTGGTCCTGAGGGGCGAGGTACCTTGTGGTGCGTACGGCAACCCGGTTATCTTGGGCCCGCAGTTTGTCGTTCTATAGACAGTGATAAACACCTCACTACTTTGGCTACCCGCAATGCCAATGCTCCCCAATGTGACCAGCTGGCTCCAACCAGTCCTGGTCCGTTGCCTTCTGTTCTGGGTCCCCACTTAGAGATGGGGCACCCTCCTCCCAGCTGGGCTGTCAGGCTTGACCTCTCTGCCTGCCTTCCCAGCACCATCTGAGGTAAACTGTCAACCGTCACTCTTCCTCTATCCTAGGCTCCGCCCCCACCGTATGGGACCTACTAAATTATCGGTTCCCCCTATTCTAAGTGTTGTGGTCCTAGGTGGGTGTAAATGCAGACTTCATAGAGTGAACGCTGAGCATATGACCTTACAGGGAAAAACACATTTTTATATTAAGTGTAATACTAACCTGTGGCGCCTAGTCACAGGGGTGCCACAGTGTCTCTCATCTTCCTCTTGACAATACCCCAAAGATTCTCTATGGGGTTTAGGTCAGGCACGTTTTGTGGCCAATAAAGCACAGTGATAAAGTGGTTATTAAAACAGGTAATGGTACTTTTGACAGTATGGACAGTTGCCAAGTCCTGTTTGGAAAATGAGATTTCCATTTCCAAAAAGCTTGTCTGCAGAGGAAAGCATGAATTGCTCTAAAATTTCCTGGTAGATTGCAGTGCTGACTTTGGTCTTGATAAAACATAGTAGACCTTCACCAGCAGATGACATGGCTCTGCAAACCATCACTGATTGTGTAAGCTTCACACAAGACCTCAAGCAACTTGGATTGTGGCCTCTCCACTCTTCCTCCAGACTCTGGGACCTTCATTTCCAAATGAAATGCAAAATTTATTTTCTTCTGAAAACAACACCTTGGACCACTGAGCAACAGTCTAGTTCTTTTTCTCCTTGGCCCAGGTAGGATGCTTCTTGCGTAGGGATGGGCGAGTCTACTCGCTAGGACTCGTTACTCGGCGAGTAGTAAGGCACTCGCAGGACTCGGTACTCTGCGAGTTTCCCAGTGATTACTCGCACAGTAACGAGTCCAATGCAAGTCAATGGCAATCCTAGTTTTGTCAGAGTTTACTTTTTCTCACTCGCTAGACTCGCTATATCACATCGCTATGTAGCTTGAATCTCCCCAAATCGTTTAAACAATCGCACCGCTTCAGGGATAACCCACTGTCAGCAGCGAGTCTGAGCGAGTCTACGAATCCGAGTCCTGAATACTGTATTCGGGACTCGCAAATACAGAATCTGTTATGTTCCGACAAAGCTTCTGAGACAGCCTAGCGTGTTAGGTCAGAAAACTTGTGAAGATGGACAAGCATGTTAGCCAATCATATTCAGTAATGCCACAGCCATGTTGGTTGTGGCAGGACTATGATTGGCTTCTGTCCATCGTGATGCCTATGTCATGTATGAGAGGCGAGGCTGTATATAAGCCTTGCCACCGCCATTTTCTCCACATTCCTGTGAGATCTGACCTAGTGCAGGGTGAGGTAGATGCTGGAGCAGATCATAGGGAGTGTCAGTCAGTGTAGGGAAACTTAAAAATTCCTTATATTTAACCCAAACAGCTCTTCTGAGAGCTACCAGGAGGACAGAGGAGTACTGTGTAGAGGACTGTAGGCAGGCAGGCAGGCAGGGAGGTGCAGCCTTACAGTGCACACAGGACCGACCTCATAGCTTAGCTTACTCACTTAGCTGTCCTAATAGCTGAAATCAGAGGCTTAGCTGAGGTACTATTTCCTATTTTTTTGCACCTGATAGATTTTGGGTCATAATAACCCCTTCAGCTTTCTTTTCTCTGTGGCAGACCAATGCGTTGCTGCTCTCCTAGCAGCAAATAGCATGTACGCCACCTACTTGTGCGACTACTTGTGCGCACTTAATAATTTTTGCAGGGACTAGTGTGCTGCTACACAGACACATTTCTTACTTAGATTGCAAAGTATTCACTGATCTCAGGGAGACCAGTCCAAGAAAACACTGCGGGCAGCTGGCTAAAGCGCTCAAACACAGTGAATTCCTAGGCACATTGCCCCCTGGGAAATGTGAATATGCAAATAGAGTCTGTGGAGCCTCGGTTAGGAGTCTCAAACACAGGACTAGCCATATATCCCTCTAGGGGAGGACCCAGCCAAGGGGTGGCTCCTAGCGGAGAACACCATAACCACCATATGAAGTGGCCCTTTAAGTCAATATCCAACTCTTTTACAAGTTTACAGATATGACAAGGGAATACCAAGGCCAGGTATCCATCCACATACAGCTGTTTCGGGGTGTTGCCCCTCATCAGTGTGGAGTAGGATTCTGGCTAGGTGGGAGCAAGGCCTAGTAGACCAAGATTGCAAAGTATTCACTGATCTCAGGGAGACTAGTCCAAGAAAACACTGCGGGCAGCTGGCTAAAGCGCTCAAACACAGTGAATTCCTAGGCACATTGCCCCCTGGGAAATATGAATATGCAAATAGAGTCTGTGGAGCCTCGGTTAGGAGTCTCAAACACAGGACTAGCCATATATCCCTCCAGGGGAGGACCCAGCTAAGGGGTGGCTCCTAGCGGAGAACACATTTCTTACTTAGGCTGCCTTCACACTGGCGTTCCCCTCCGCAGCATTCTGCAGCCAGCGCAAGCTCCTATGTTTAGAATAGGGATGCACGGTGCTGCGCTTGACAGCGCAGGACTGTACGCACCCATCCACTTCCATATGTGATCTGTGCGCAGGCGGATGCCTGCGCACAAATCACACACTCCCGCCCGCACCAGGGACACAACATGTCGCGTCCCTGGTGCGGACGAGACTGTGTGATCTGTGCGCAGGCGGATGGGAGTGAATGGGTGCACACGGTACTGCGCTGTCAAGCGCAGCACCGTGCGCTCCCATTATAAAGATAGGAGCTCGCGGCCGCTGCGGTCACATTGCGGACCCTTCCGCAGAACGCTGCGGAGGGGTCCGCAAATGTGAACCCAGCCTTAAGGTGCACTTTTAAAATATAACCTTTAATAAATATTAATAACAAAAAAGTGTTCTCCCACACCTAGTGTCTATACACATTACAGACAGGGATGGGACAATATCCCTATTAAACCCTGTCTCTTGTTCTCTTGTTATCATATAATTTGGATAAAAACCACAGACACGGACACAGCAGCAAAAAACTGTTGCGAGTGGGGTTTCCAAAACCGCAATGCGAGCGCTTTCCGAGACATCTGCGATTTATAAATCGCACATTACTCACTATTACTCGCTTCCCCATTCATTAACATTGGACTCGCTAGACTCGCAACGAGTAGCGAGTCCCGGGCTCGGACTCGCTAGAGTCAAGTGATTCCGAGTAATTTAGGACTCGCCCATCACTATTCTTGCGTTGTCTATTGGTCATGAGTGGCTTGACATAAGGAATTTGACAGTTGTAGCCCATGTTCTGAATACATCTGTGTGTGCTGGGCTTTGAAAGCACTGACTCCACTTGTGAAACTCCTCGAAATTTATAAATGGCCTTTTCTTAATAATCCTTTCAAGGCTGCGGTTTTTTGTGGTTGCTTGTGCACCTTTTTCTACCATACTTTTACCTCCTTCAACTCAACTTTCCATTGATTTGCAAGGATACAGCATTCTGTGAACAGCCAGCTTCTTTAGCAGTTGACACACCCCTCCAGGGCCTTAGGATACTCAGAACCGGGCTTTCTTGAGGCATCATCCCAGGGATCACAGAGACCAAGACCTGGCTCCGTGACCCTGGCGTGTCATTAAAAGTTCAGTGTGGGTGTCTCTCTCTCTTAAGGTACCTTCACACCTTGCAATATCACCTGGAGATCATGAAGGCGATATGTCGCCCTGGAGAAATCGCCGTGAAATTGCCTCACGGTTGCGGCATGTGATTGGGGAATTTCGCGGCGATGAATAGCCTCTCGCCTGTCGCCTGATTTCTGAACAGTGCTCAGTAATCAGCCGCAATCGGTAAGGCAATAATTCCGTGTCGTGGCGTGTGATAGGGCGATAGCGATGGAAAGAGCATTGCCTATGATTTCCCGTAGGTGTGCTTCAGCGTGCTGGAGTTCGCGCCCCGTCTGACATGATTGGTGTGGGCTACTGTGTTCCTATTGGCTGTCACTTGACACCGCGCCATATTTGAATAGCTCTCCGTTCAGCCCCACACACATCTTCTACTACACACCCGTCCGCAAACTCAGTGCAAATTCCGACAGACAATGGCGTCATGTATTAGCCAGCCTTCCAGAGCAGGCTGACCAATCGTAATGCTGTTGCGTTGTCCAATGAGCGCATATAGGGCGTGGTGTAAACCACGGCAGCACGCCTAACTCCTCACCGCGCTGAACTTGTACGCTCACATTGCCTTTGGAATTGTGGCGTGTGAAGCATCGATGGAATTATGCAGGATTGCTTCTGCTGTGGGTGAGGCAATTTCCAGAGTGACACATCGCCTTACTTTCAGGGCGAAATTGCATTGTGTGATGCTGCCATCAGTGATCTGAGGGCACCATGAAAAACGTGCACACGCACGTTAGATCGCCTCATATCGCCAGGCGATATTGCGGCGTGTGAAGGTACCTTTAGGGATAGGGATCTGGCGTAGAGGGTTCACTCTAGACAGGGATGACTGGACCTGGGGATACTTGTTTATTTATACGTGACGCCACCCGCAGGTTGCAGCTATATCTGGCTGCCGCTGCTCGACAGTCTTCCTGGGGTCCAATGGCTGGGAGGCAGCAATATACTTAAGCCCTCTACAGGTATGGCTGACCCCTAGGGTGGCCAAAGGTACCTGAGTGAGTTGGTAGTTGTGTTTCTGGTGCTTTAGATGTGTTAAGAAAGTTCACAGACTCAGCAGGTTGCAGTCATCAGATCTTTTACTCACAGTCTTTGTGCAGTAGCCCACTGAGCACTGGGTTCTCGGAGGCAGGGATCCAGCTACTCACTGGTAATAGGATGGTACGTAACCGGCACCCCTTTTCTGTCCTTTCCATGTCATCTCACAGAGTGCTGGCCTCACCCTTCCTGCCTTGCACCTCACCACACAGAGCTCTGAGCCAGTGACTGTGGGCTTTTCCTAGGAATCCCCCTGCACTGTCTCCCCTTAGCCCTATGGTTGCTACCTTTTCAGGAGATGTGTGCGATTGTCGACTGTGTGACCTTGACAGTGGCACAGCCTCCGGGTTGCTAGCTGCGCATGGTCTTCTCCACTAGTCTTTTGGGTTCCTGGAGTCGCTCGTGGCCTAGTCCCTTCACTTGCTTGCGCTTGACAATGGATATGAGTCCCACAGGTGGATTGCTCACTTCCTGTGCCTCTGGGACCCCCTCTTCCTCCCGGAACCACTTGGGTGATGTTCTGCTCTAGGGTTCGGCCTTAGGATGAACTCGCACTTGCTCCAGTCCTCTGGACACTTCTCAGGTGTATATTCTCTAGCTGCCCTCCAACTCGACCTTGGTGTTCAATGGCCTCTCCTCAGCTGTCACTCACTCTGTTAGCTGTCTTTCTCCTTACTGTCATCTCCGCACTGTAGTCTCCTATATTCTAGATGTTTCTTGTTCTTTTTATGCCCCTTTGTCACATGTCCTATGTCATCTACGTGTGTTCTTTCTGACCTCATGCCTCCTAAAGTGTTCCATCTAACTAACTCCCTTCACTACCCAACCCCTCTACAATTGTTCTTAGTGTGGTCTGGATGTCCCGGTACCGGTCTGTACTCCCCTTACCAGTGAGTAGGATATTACACCGTAACAGGAATGTAGTACCTCTGTGGTGACTGGACCCGCAGGGGCACCCCACAATGATCTTTTATGGCTTACCTTCCTTGTGGAGTGTGTCATTGACTGCCTTCTGGACATCTGTCAAGTCAGCAGTCTTCCCATGATTATATAGGCTCCTGAACCAGACTAAGGGACTTTTACAGGTGTTTTTTGTTAATTTTTCTAATTTTCTGAGATAATGACTTTTGGGTTTTTATTAGCTGTAAACCATAATTATTAACATTAACAGAAATAAACAATTGAAATAGATCACTCTGTTTGTAATGACTGCATATATTATATGTGTTTCACTTTATGTATTGAATTATTGAAAGAAATGATCTTTTTGATGATAGTCAAATTTTTTGAAGTGCACTTGTACATAAAACAATTGTTATTATAGAATTGCAATAATTGTGGGCCCTATTGGAGCTTGTTCATTGGGGCCTACTGCCAGAGTTACAATGGAATGCGTTTAAATGACCTAGTCATAGTCCAGGCAAAAATCCCATTGAGAATCTGTAGCAAGAGTTGAAAATTACTGTTCACAAATACTCCCCATCCAATTTCACTAAGCTAGAGCTAGTTTGCAGAAAGGAATGGACAAAGATTTTAGCCTCTAGATGTGCAAAGCTGGAAGAAACTTACTCCAAAAGACTTGCAGCAGTATTTGCAGTGAAAGGTGGTCCTGTAACGTATTCAATCTGTAGTATTTAGAAAACTGGACAGCATCTGCAAGGAGTTTGTATGTTCTCCCCGTTTTTGCGTGGGTTTCCTCTGGGCACTCCAGTTTCCTCCCATATTTCAAAGACATACTGATAGGATGTTTAGATTGTGAGTAGGGATGAGCGAATAGTGAAATATTCAGACTCGCTTTTCTCGTAATGAGTAGGCCCTATTGCTCATTATGAGTAGCGAGTCCAATTTAAGTCAATGGGAAATGTGAGTACTTTCGCAGTGTATCTATAGACACTGCAAAAGTCAAATAAAAGTTAATAATAGGTGTTAAAAATAAAAAATAACATACCTATCCGACGGATGTCCTGGGACCCAAAAAGAACACATCCCATGGCCTGCCAGGACCTTAAGTCTGATGGCCAATCAGATGGCCGGTAGGGATCAGGTGGTGTATGATGTCACATACCATCTGATCGCAACTGGCCATCTGATTGGCCATCAGACTTAAGGTCCTGGCAGGCCATCGATGTTCTAACACATCGATGGCCTTCCAGCACCTTAATGGTACCTTTACACGCCGCTACTGGATGGTGGCAACAACCGGGTACATGAGAGAAATGTATCTTGCACCGCCAATTCAACCCGTGGTAGCGGCGTGTGAAGACGGTTGTAGCCACCCGCCAGTAGCGGCACCTGTTTCAGAGCACTGCCCTAAAACAGGTGGTTACCCAGCCGATGGTAGCGACCTGTATCGGCGTGTAAAGAAGGAACAGAAGGGTTGTTTCTACACCATGCTATGTACCTGGTATGTAGCTGGGGCGTGACACAGCCTCCGGGTTACCGCTCCCCATCAGCGATCATTGGTGGACGCTCCTGCGTTACGATTGGTAGTCGCTGCATAGGGAGGCATATTTAAGGAGCTGACCACTCACACTACACAATTGCTCGAGCGTTATGTATTAGTCAGCCTCCTGCGCTGGCTGCCCAATCATGATGTTATTGCTTTGTCCTATCAGCATATGGAATTCTCGTAATCCACAATAGTGGCACGCCTATGTGTTGTCCCTGCTGCACCAGGTCCGCCCATATTAGCTTGTTGTAGCGGTGTGTAAATGAGGTAAGGTGCTCTGCAGGAGGTAACTTGAGACACCCTGCGGTGTATCCAGAGATAGATGTAACCTACTGTAGCGCACTTTGTTGCGGCGTGTAAAGGTGGTGCGATTACCGTTTGCAACCGTTTGTGCGTGCTCGTGCACGTGAAGTACCCGGTTGTTGCCACCATCCAGTAGCGGCGTGTAAAGGTACCATAAGTCTGATTGCTAATCAGATGGCCAGTTACCTCACCTTACTTGTTTAACTATTCCTATCTTCCTTTTTCTAAATCTGGCTTCTTGTGTCATCTGTCTGCACCTGCAGACTGTCTGTCTGTCCCCCATGCATAATATAGCACTTTATCTGTACTTTATCTGTATCCCCCATGTCTCTAGCCTCTCTGTAAACTGTTAAAAAGACTTTATAAAGTGTACAGATAAGGAGTCCAGAGGGACTTACTCAGTAATGAGTCATCACTGTTGCTGGTGTCCTCCCAGCCTCCAGCCCTCTCTGTGCCACCTCCATCTCTCTCTTGTTCAGCCTCCTGTATGTTTCATCGCTGAGGACTGGAGCGACCACAGAAAGGGCTGGAGGTGGGGAGGACACCAGCAACAGGGATTACTCATTACTGAGCAATTATATTATTTTTATTATTATTATTATTATTATTAAAACCATGTATCATTTCATTTACACTTCACAAATATGTGCTATTTTGTGTGGGGATCTACATAATTATTCCATTAAAATATATTAAACATTTTATGTTTGATGTTAACATTTTTTAAAAAATGTGGAAAGTTAATGGGGCATGAATCCTTTTAAAAGACACTGATTTTACTATGTAAGGCTGGCTTCACACCACGGCAAAGTTCGGTCCGGGGTAATCCTGGTTTTTTTCGGGTTTCCGGACTGTCCCTGATGCATCCGGATGGTTGCAAACCGGATTGCACCGGATGGCAGCTTCTGTTTTTTTTTTTTCAATCCGGCGACTGGATCTCATGTAAAAACCGGATCTGTGTACCCGGTGGAATCTGATTTTCCTTCATTCTGGTTTCGGAAACACACCCCTTCAGGACCTTTAATTATAAATTGTCTGCAGCCCTTCCTCCTCCTCCCTTTGTGGTTGCAAAATGGTCATGTGTGGTGCCCATGCATCCAGGAGGCCACAAAGGGAACTGCAGCCAGGCAGGTAGGACAATTGTTGCACAACAACACCCTCATAGCCCACACTACCCACGTACAGTAGATGGCAGCATCCAGCCCTGAGATTGGTGAATCTAGGCAAACGAGGGGTAGTGGATTTAGAGGAGTGGGTTGGGCACACATGTCATCAGGTGACTTGACAGTAGAAATAGTGAGGGGGAGGAGGAAAGAGTTCAGTAGGCCCAGGGTGCCGAGCTGTAAAGACCAAGAACAGGCCAGAGAACAGCAGAAGGTTGAGCTAAGCTGAGCAGCAAGAAGGGCTCACACGTCCTGGGAATGTAAGGTGTAGGAGCGCAGAATCTGTACCAAGCCAGGGTGAGCCAGAGGAGAGAGAAAGCACATCCGAAGCCGATACCACCAGGAGTGTGAGAGAGAGAGAGGGACGGTGATACCCGGGTCCTAGGAATGTAGCTGAAGCTACCGACTGCAGGCGAAGTAGCCCTCCTACAATTCTGAAAAACGCAGAGGGAAAGAGCCTGGTAGAGCCTCACACTTGAGGACTGCTGGAGGCTAGGCTGAGTAGAGTGTCGGCTCTAGAGGGGACCGTAGTTTACCCGGAATCCCCAAACAACAGGACGGGGGACCACAGCTTCATGTTAGGGTCCCTACCCCAAAGGACAGGCAGCTCAGTGACAAACAGGAGGACCCACAGGGGCCCGAGTCACCGCCATATGTCTGGAGACACCCACCAAGTGTACAGAGAAGGTAAACAGCCCGGAAAGGACACAGAGACTGTGTGAGGGGTCACAGGGAGAGAGACCTGGCTGCAGAGTAAAGAGAACTCGGAGAGGGAGAGTGTGCCCGTGTATTAAGAACTGAGACGTGTAAGAACTGTACTTGAATTGTACTTGAACTGTAACTGCAGTGTAAAGTGACTTGAAGAACTTGAGAGTAAAACACGGAAAACCCTGAGATTGCTTCCCTTGTGTCTCTGCATGAAAGCGATTCTCTTCATACAGGATTATAGAAAGCCCTCCACCTGCAGAGCCACAGCACAGCCTGTCAGCACCAGCATTGAGGAGAGATTCCTGCAGCGTCTGCACAGTAAGTGTACTGAACATTCCACAATAGACTTAACCCTTACTGCCCCGGGGAACACAGTTCTACCCACTGGAACTATCCCATCTAGCTGCTATTCCATCATCCCCGGAGGTTCTGCAGCAGCGGCGGCCCCATCACTGGCCGCAAATAGTGGGTGGCGTCACGACTGACAATCCCCTGCAAATATTCCCCTTTTATTGCCGAGCCCGGGACACGGTCCGGACCAGGACCACCCGTGACTTCCCAAGTAGCAGAACCGGTCCGGTACCGAGTACCCCCTCCCAGTGGGCCCGACAACCTGGCGTCACAAACAGGATCTACCTGGTCCAAAAGAATTGGACCCCGTGCGCCTAAAGAACGTGTTCTGGACTTTCCCGCCAAAATCTGACCTTAATGGCAGCCAGGGGAGGCTAACGCCATGTGCAGAGAAGGCGTAACTGAAACTCCCTTCATGGGCCAGCCCGGTCCAAGGCGCGAAGAAAAGGACCCACCCTGGCTCCCCTTAACTCCGGGGAAGAGCCAGCTGTCACTCTGAAAGAAGAGCCTCCGCCCTAGACCCTCCTCCTAATAAGCCGACTGGAACCAAGAAGGAAATCGTCATCAGGAGGGGGCGGAACGAGCAACCGGAAGAGAAGCAGTCGCCATTACCAGACACGAGGACGGAAGCGGAGGACGCCGAGAAGAACGCTGTACCCGGAAGACCACAAGTGATCCCGGAGGGCCCACGGAGTGATCCGGTGGAGGAACCCGGCCAGGGAGAGACCCTGTGTGACCACAGCGAGATGGCGGAAGGCGGCAGAGAACGTCCCTACGTCCAAGACACACGGCAGGGTGTGCTGTGACTGCTACCCCAGCAGATGACACGGGCCCAGGAGGAGCATCGGACCCGGATCCAGATTGATATTGAACACCGCCAAAGCTATAGACTCTGTCCATACAACCTGGCTAGGTTGGAGTGCCACGTGATCGTGCAGAGACAAAACTGCATGCCGTACCGCAACTCTAGTGGATCTATCTGTGCCCAGCGTTGCACCACATATTGCCAAGAAGGGAAGCCGACCCACTAGGAGCTCTTCCGGAGGGATATCTGACGTTGCCGCAGCCCCTGATACCACCACCGACTACTACTAAGGTGAGAGGGGAGCAGCTCCGCTGCTGGTGGGAGCGAGATAAAGACTGTGACCATCTGATGGGTTTTCTGGGAGATCCCGCTGGTAAAGTAGGCCCTGCAGAATTGATCACCCGAGAGGAGTACATCCGCAGATGTGTACGAAAGTGGGAGAAAGAGGGGATAGAACGGCAGGTACAGAAGCAGGTTATGATAGCCCGTGCTAAGGAGGCTAAGAACGTAGCCCGAAGAGATAAAGAGGTACAAAGATCCCCACGGCACGAGGGCAAAATAGTGAAGGTCATAGAGGAAAGAGGATTCGCTTTTGCACGTGAGCCTGGTACCAGATGTGACATCTTTATTAATGAAAGAGAAGTGGAAGACCAGTTGCCATCAGACCATCCAGACAGACAAGTGGAAGTAGGAGAATGGGTGTCATACCATATTGTTCAAGGTGAGCGTGGCCCATACGGCATTAAAGTAAAAAGACTATGCTTGGATACCGCAGAAGTGGATGATATGCCCGCACTAGAATATCCTGAGTCCATTGATGATCCTGAAATAACGAGCTACACGGATGTGGCAGTGAACACTGATCCTGTTACCATCCTAGAGACTGTTGCACCAAAGAAGGATGCTATAACTCAGACACCAGAAAGTTACCTACTAGTGACTGCACTACAGAACCTGGAGATTTATCCAAGAAGAAGACCATCGCAGATGTTACCGTGGAAACAGCAGGTGAAAGAATGAACACGGGTCCTGCATCAAGAAGAATAGAAGAGAAGACTTGTAAGTGTGAATGAGGTGTATTCCTTATTGATCCCATCCCATACCTGAATGAATGCTAGCATTCCCCTGTCTGTCTTAAATGTTTATTGACATTGGCTACCACGAACAATGAGCTGGTACGAACGTTGAATTGTATATAGTTGAGCACCTTAGTGTGCTCCCTTTGGTTTTAAGACCAGTTGCACATGAGACGTACTGCAAGTGACTGTTTTGAATCGTGAACTTTGCACTTTGAACTGCTTTTTGACTTTTTGAGAAATTTTGCACTTTTTGAAGTTTTTTGAAAGAAGAATGTTTTTATACTTTTGATACAAAGTAATGTTTTATATGTGTTTTATAGAAAAGAAAGAGAATGCGTTGTAGCATTAGACCCTGTAGAGGTCCAGGAGGGTAATGACGTAAATATACCCATGCACTTGTTTATAGTTAAAGTAACGTTTGAAGAATCGAACCTCCAGACGGGAAGAACCAAGTATACGTAATGTTTGATGTTGTTATGAAAAATAAAATGTTTTCAGGGGGATCCATGACGGGCAGCGCGGGGACGCGCTAGTTAACTCCGGGAGAGTGTGGCGCCCCTGCGTCCAGGAGGCCACAAAGGGAACTGCAGCCAGGCAGGTAGGACAATTGTTGCACAACAACACCCTCACAGCCCACACTACCCACGTACAGTAGATGGCAGCATCCAGCCCTGAGATTGGTGACTCTAGGCAAACGAGGGGTGGTGGATTTAGAGGAGTGGGTTTGGCACACACGTAGTCAGGTGACTTGACAGTAGAAATAGTGAGGGGGAGGAGGAAGGAGTTCAGTAGGCCCAGGGTGTCGAGCTGTAAAGACCAAGAACAGGCCAGAGAACAGCAGAAGGTTGAGCTAAGCTGAGCAGCAAGAAGGGCTCACAAGTCCTGTGAGTGTAAGGTGTAGGAGTACAGAATCTGTACTGAGCCAGGGTGAGCCGGAGGAGAGAGAAAGCACGTCCAAAGCCGATACCACCAGGAGTGTGAGAGAGAGAGAGGGACGATGATACTTGGCCCTAGGAATGCAGCAATTCTCTCCATACAGGATTATAGAAAGCCCTCCACCTGCAGAGCCACAGCACAGCCTGTCAGTACCAGCATTGAGGAGAGATTCCTGCAGCGTCTGCACAGTAAGTGTACTGAACATTCCACAATAGACTTAACCCTTACTGCCCCAGGGAACACAGTTCTACCCACTGGAACTATCCCATCTAGCTGCTATTCCATCATCCCCGGAGGTTCTGCAGCAGCGGCGGCCCCATCACTGGCCGCATATAGTGGGTGGCGTCACGTCTGACAATCCCCTGTAAATATTCCCCTTTTATTGCCGAGCCCGGGACACGGTCCGGACCAGGACCACCCGTGACTTCCCAAGTAGCAGAACCGGTCTGGTACCGAGTACCCCCGTCCCAGTGGGCCCGACACATGTCTTGTAAGCATTTTTGTGCCTATGTGGATGCTTCCTTTGAGCATGTGCGGTCTTTTTCCACTTTATGTGCTGCTGTACGTCGAAGACGTAGACGTAGATGCCAGCAGTACTGGGTCCACCCCATTGTTTTTGGTTGTGTGGGGTTTTCGGGCTACTTTACAATGAGGTGCGTGCTCATCCTGATAAATTTTTTGATTATTTCCGTATGAGCATGGAGAATTTTATGAGCCGGTGTCGAGACTGCGTGTGTACATTCAGCGTGAGGACACAGCGTTCTGAAGAGCCGTCACTACCCAAGAGCGGCTTATGCTGACATTAAGGTTTGTATTAGTGATGAGCGAGTACTAAAATGCTCGGGTGCTCGAAGCTCGGGTCGAGCATCCCAAGATACTCGTGTACTCGGCCCGAGCACCGAGCCCAATGTTATCCTATGGGAGACCCGGTATTTTTTATGAAATGACTGCCGGCAGCATGTAGAAACCCTAAAAATGTCACAAAAGTCTCAGAAGAGTGCTCAAATGACATGGTAACACCATGGGGAAGACCCCTGGAAGCATTTCTCACTCAAAAGTCACAGCTGTGAACAATGTTGTCCGAGTTTTACGCCAATTTTACGGAGTCACCAGAAAACCTTCCAAAATGACACCAAAATGAATATTAGGATGGAAATGTTAAGGGCACATACCCAATAGTGAGATACAGCTGGTGAATGTTACTTTTTGTGATTACATGAAAGATTTTACGTGAAAACATTGTGTGGCACTCCGATGTCCCTGAGAAGAGACGTACATGAAGCCCTGTCTTGACATATTGTGCCCATTTTGAGGAATTGGGTCTATTGTAGTATTTTCCTTTGCCAGGGCAGTCTAAAATTGGGAGGTTTACCAATGCCCCTGGATAGAGACGTGCATGAAGGCCTGTAAACCTGAAGTGCCCATTGTAAGGAAGTCGGTGTATTGGAGTATAGCCCTTTGGCAGGGCAGCCAAAAATTGGGAGGCTCCACATTGTCCCTGGATAGAGACATGCATGAAGGCCTGTAAACCTGAAGTGGGTGTATTGGAGTATAGCCCTTTGGCAGGGCAGCCAAAAATTGGGAGGTTCAACAATGACCCATGCATACAGACATGCAGTAGGGCCTGTAAACCTCAAGTGGGTGTATTGTAGTATAGCCCTATGGCAGGGCAGCCAAAAATTGGGAGGTTCAACAATGACCCATGCATACAGACATGCATGAGGGCCTGTAAACCTCAAGTGGGTGTATTGTAGTATAGCCCTTTGGCAGGGCAGCCAAAAATTGGGAGGTTCAACAATGACCCATGCATACAGACATGCATGAGGGCCTGTAAACCTCAAGTGGGTGTATTGTAGTATAGCCCTTTGGCAGGGCAGCCAAAAATTGGGAGGCTCCACATTGTCCCTGGATAGAGACGTGCAGGAGGGCCTCAAAACATTTTTCCCATTGAAAAGGAGCGGGTCTCCTGTCGTTGTAATGCCCATTCTAAAAGAATGGGCGAAAAAATTTACCACTGGGGTATACCTGAAACAACAGCCTAACTATTGTAACGGTCATCATGGTGGCGCATGAGGAGAAGGAGGAGCAGTCCAGCGATTAGCCAAAGTCCAGAAGTGTGTACCCATGGGTGAGTAGAGGTACATGGCAAATTCACAGAACAAAATTTAAATTCCACTGTCATTTGTTGGTGGTGTGGTGAAGTCTGGCCCTATCCAACCCTTGTTCATCTTGATCAGAATCAGCCTGTCAGCATTTTCAGTTGACAGGCGGGTGCGTTTATCAGTAATGATTCCATCTGCGGCACTGAAAACACGCTCTGACAAAACGCTAGCGGCAGGGCAGGCCAGGACTTCCAAGGCGTAGAGAGCCAATTCATGCCACGTGTCCAGCTTGGAGACCCAATAATTGTAAGGCACAGAGGAATGTCGCAGTACAGTTGTTCGATCTGCAAGGTACTCCTTCAGCATCTGGCCAAACTTAGCATTTTTTTGTGGCACTACCCCGCACCTCAGGGGCTGTGGTACATGAGGGGCTGAGAAAACTGTCCCACATCATAAAGACTGTTCCCCTAAATCTGGCGGATTGGACTTGTGCCCCTCTCGGCCGTACGCCTTGGTTGTCCACCGATTCCTAACCTATGCTGCTAGCGTTTTGTGAGGGGAATGCTTTGCCTACTTCCGTGACTATGGCCTTCTGGAACTGCTGCATTTTGGCTGACCTCTCCGCCTCAGGAATGAGAGACATAAAGTTCTCCTTATAGCGTGGGTCTAAGAGTGCTGCCAACCAGTACTGATTGTCGGCCAAGATGTTCTGAACGCGAGGGTCACGAGCCAGGCAGCTTACCATAAAGTCAGCCATGTGCGCCAGACTCTTAACAGCCATCACTTCAGTATCCAGACCAACACAATGACTGAACATGCTGTACTCCTCTTCCTCCTCCTCCTCCTCATCTCCCCTGTCCTCTGGCCAGCCACGTTGAAGCGAGAGTATGACTGGTGTGCATGGCATATCCTCAATTTGGCCAGAGAGTTGCTCCATGTCTTCATTCTCCTCCTCCTCCTTCTCGTCATAGTCCTCCACTGCACGTTGTGATGAGATGAGGCTGGGCTGTATGTTATCACCCACACCCACTACTGTTTCTTGCTCAAACTCATCGCGCTCCGCCTGCAACGCATCCTCTTTGTTTTTCAGCAGAGACCGTTTTAGAAGGCAGAGTAGCGGTATGGTGACGTTAATAATGGCGTCATCGCCGCTCACCATCTTGGTGGAGTCCTCAAAGTTTTGGAGGACGGTACATAGGTCGGACATCCATCTCCACTCCTCAGGTGTTATGTGTGGAGTTTGACCCATTTCCCGACGGCTTAGGTGATGCAGGTACTCAACAACTGCCCTCTTCTGCTCACATATCCTGACCAACATGTGCAGAGTTGAATTCCAACGCGTGGGGACATCACACACCTGCCTGTGGGCCGGAAGACGCAAACGGCGCTGAAAGCTGGCAAGGCTGGCTGAAGCAGCAGGTGACTTGCGAAAATGTGCAGACAGGCGGCGAACTTTTACCAGCAGATCAGACAGCTCTGGGTATGACTTTATAATCTGCTAAACCACCAGGTTGAGCACATGGGCCACGCTTGGAACATGCGTCAGCTGGCCTCGCCTCAAAGCTGCCACCTGGTTCCGGCCATTGTCACACACGACCTTTCCTGGCTTTAGGTTCAGAGGTGTGAGCCAGTGATCTGCCTGCTGTTTCAGAGCTGTCCACACCTCTTCTGCATTGTGGGGTTTGTCACCTATGCATATTAGCTTCAACACAGCCTGTTGCTGCTTCGCAGAGGCAGTGCTGCAGTGCTTCCAGCTTGGGACTGGTGTGGAGGGTAAAGTGGATGAGGATGCGCAGGAGGAGGAGGCTGAGGAGCATGACATTCCGGAGCTGTAGAGTCTGGGTGAAACCATGACTGAGGTAGGGCCTGCAATCCTTGGTGTGGGAAGGACGTGTTCCATCCCTCGCTCAGACTGGGTCCCAGCTTCCACAATATTAACCCAGTGTGCCGTCAAGGAGATGTAGCGGCCTTGCCCACAAGCACTTGTCCACGTGTCTGTGGTTAGGTGGACTTTGGCTGAAACAGCGTTGTTCAGGGCACGTGTGATGCTTTGTGACACGTGGTTATGCAATGCGGGGATGGCACATCTGGAGAAATAGTGGCGGCTGGGGACCGAGTAACGTGGGACAGCAGCCACCATCAGGTCGCGGAATTCTTCCATCTCCACCAGCCGGAAAGGTAACATTTCTAGCGTAAGCAGTCGCGAAATCTGATAGTTTAGGACTGTGGCATGTGGGGCGTTGGCAGCGTACTTGCGCCTGCGTTCAAAGGTTTGCTGAATGGATAATTGAACGCTGCGCTGGATGGTGGTGTTATCTGTGCGTGGGCAACGTCTGGTGCAGGGCCGGAGGCTTGTTCGCGGCCAGCATGGACAGGGGATTGGCTCGCACGCACAACATGCGAAGCCGTAGCACATCAGCAAGCACCGCTCCTCGACTCTGTTGTACTTCCCACAAAGTTGGGTGCTTGGCTGACATGTGCCTGATAATGCTGGTGGTGGTCAGGCTGCTAGTTTTTGTACCCCTGCTGATGCTGGCATGGCAGGTGTTGCAAATGGCCTTTTTAGAGTCATCTGGAGCCAACTTAAAAAACTGCCAGACTCGGGAAGACCTAACATTAGCACAGGCACCTTGTGTCGTGTTGTTGTTCCGGGGAACGGTTGCCTGCCTTCTGCCTGTGGACACGACCCTGCTTCTTACTGCCTGTTGGGATGCTATGCCTCCCTCCCCCTGTGCACTGCTGTCCTCGCTCTGCATATCCTCCTGCCAGGTTGGGTCAGCTACTGGATCATCCTCCACATCGTCTTCCTCTTCCGCACCCTGATTCTCCTCCTGATTCCTGGCAATTGTGTCTCATCATCGTCCACCCCTTGTTGAGACACGTTGCCAACGTTCCCTTCGTGATAACGTGGCTGCTTAAATTTTGGGCATCTGTACATACCATCTCATCCCACTTCAACAGACTGCAGAGGCCAGATTCTGCGAATGGATAGTGAACACTCTTCCGAGTGTCCTAGTGTGGATTAGTAATGTCCGTGACGTGTACGGGCTGGTGGAAGAAGGAGATCAGGTTGGGAATTGTCTGGTGCAGTATCACGCTACTGACACTTGACCGTGTGCAACAGTTGTTTGTGAGGGCCATCTGACTTAAGCATTATCTGCTATCAGTAACAACCGTTGACACTGGTTCAAGACGTGTACTGATGCGGGCCCAAGAATTTGGGACAGGACGTGCGAGCGAGTAGATGTGCCACTTTGTTGTTGCAAAATAGTGCTTGCACACGACCTCGTCCTCTGCCTGCACCAAATCGCCCTTGCCAAGCCTTGCGCATTTGCCTGTACAGCGACAACAGTTGGTGACTGTTCAGTCACAGGAAAGTTGGATTTAGAACCTGCTGTATAAAGCTATAAGTATAACAGTCTGGTGACTGTTCAGGTCACAGGAAGTTGGATTTTAGACCCTAACTGTATAAAGCTATCAAGAAACAACAGTCTGGTGACTGTTCATGGTCACAGAAAGTTGGATTTTAGAACCTGCCTGTATAAAGCTATTAAGTATAACATCTGGTGTCTGTTCAAGGGTCCAAGGAAAGTTGGATTTTAGACCCTAACCTGTATAAAACTATCAGTACAACAGTCTGGTGACTGTTCAGGTCACAGGAAAGTTGGATTTTAGACCCTAACCTGTATAAAGCTATCAAGTACAACAGTCTGGTGACTGTTCAGGTCACAGGAAAGTTGGATTTTAGACCCTAACCTGTATAAAGCTATCAAGTACAACAGTCTGGTGACTGTTCAGTCACAGGAAAGTTGGATTTTAGAACCTGCCTGTATAAAGCTATTAGTCAACAGCTCCTGGTGACTGTTCAGGTCACAGAAATGATTTTAGAACCTGCCTGTTTTAAAGCTATTAAGTACCAACAGTCCTGGATGACTGTTCAGTGTCACAGGAAAGTTGGATTTTATGACCCTAACCTGTATAAGCTATCAAGCACTCAACATTCTGGTGGACTGTTCAGGTCACAGAAAGTTGGATTTATAAACCCATGCTGTAATAAAGCATTAAGTATAACAGTCTGGTGACTGTTCAGGTCACAGGAAAGTTGGATTTTAGAACCTGCCTGTATAAAGCTATTAAGTACAACAGTCTGGTGACTGTTCAGGTCACAGGAAAGTTGGATTTTAGACCCTAACCTGTATAAAGCTATCAAGTACAACAGTCTGGTGACTGTTCAGGTCACAGGAAAGTTGGATTTTAGACCCTAACCTGTATAAAGCTATCAACTACAACAGTCTGGTGACTGTTCAGGTCACAGGAAAGTTGGATTTTAGAACCTGCCTGTATAAAGCTATTAAGTATAACAGTCTGGTGACTGTTCAGGTCACAGGAAAGTTGGATTTTAGACCCTAACCTGTATAAAGCTATCAAGTACAACAGTCTGGTGACTGTTCTTGTCACAGGAAAGCTGGATTTTAGACCCTGCCTGTATACAGCTAGTCAGCTCCAACAGTCTCCTGAGGACTGTTCTGGTCACTGTAATGCTTGGACTCCGATCTGGATCACCCTGCCTATATCCTCCTAGATTAGTCCTGAGAAGGACTGTTGTGGTCAGCAGCAGTTTGCAGCCCTGCTCCGGATCTACCTATGAGGGCCGCAAATCTGTCCCTAAGCAGCAGCAGACACTGTCCCTACACTCACTGTCTGGATGGCTGTGTGCAGAGCACAGCGCGGCCGGGTCTTATAAAGGCTTGGTCACGCTGTGCAGGCCGGCCAATCACTGCAATGCCACAACTAACAGGGCTGTGGCATTGCAGTGGTCTGCCAGCCAATCCCTGCATGTGGGCTGGCTCTCTAAAGAGCGCCAACATGCAGGGATGAGGACCACGAGCACAGCACGAGTATCGCGAGATTACTCGGTGCTCGCCGAGTAGCCCGAGTACAGTGATACTCGTGCGAGTACAGAGCAGCGCAGAGCATACTCGCTCATCACTAGTTTGTATATGTTTTTTTTTTTCTTTTTCATAACTGTATTTTCCTTTGCTGCCTAAAGGAATTATAGTTTGGCTCCATGCGTCATGTGATTAACTAGCCTTAATTATCTGCTGCTACAAAAAGATGAAGCGTGGTGTATGTTTGGCGCTGAGGGTAATGAAGATCTCTGATGTGGTTCTTTTCGGACTTTTTAAAATAATTGCATTTATAATTATTCAAGTTTAGGCTCTCAACCCACATGCACTTTCGACGTGCACACCGTCTTTCTCAGCCTGAGAAAGCGGATGTACACGTCGAATCATCGTGGGTTTGAGAGCCTACCGGCCTATGTTTCCCCTGAGAAGACTCGTAGAGCACGACGAACGTAGGATTCGTTGTTGATTTATAAGCTTTCTACGGCTGTGTTTATAACCATACAGTGATTTTAAACCAAAAGAACCGCCCCTAAAGCCAGTTACAGTGCGCACTATAAGCGTCTGTTTTACCTTTACATAATTATCTGCTGCGTTATTTCTTTTAACTTGGGCTTTGTGTTACTTTGGTACTTAGGGCGGCTTCACACTGCGGTGTGATCCGGTCCGGGCTGTCAGGGATGAACCTGACAGCTCTAGACTGGATCAGCACACAGAAGTAGAGGGAAAATTTGCCCTCCACTCCGGTGTGCAGCCGCACGCAGCTGCAGCCGCTGATAGGTCAGGACCGCGGCGCCGCAAATTAGTCCTTATTGAATAAACAACCATATTTTTGTGATTCTCAGACGCACTTTAATTAGCACAAATTTGGACGGCAAGTGGGGGTGCCTCTTAATATCAGAATATACGGATCATATAGTACAAGGGATATTGGTGACATCTCTGGAGTGTGGCCGGGCTCACCCATGCTGGGGGCTGCATGAGGCAGCAGGAGGTCACATCTTTGAAGATGCAGTGCAGCCACTGTCCATGACCCCGGTGCTAAAATTGCACCATGCTTGTGAGGCTGCGAGAGCAGTGCAATTATACTCGGCTCCCTATTTGAAATGCCTCCCCCCATGTTCAATATGGTCCCCAAGCTGTTGGCCATAAGAAAATAACAATCTGTTTTGTCACCTTTTCCAGAGAAGAAGGTCCTTGTCTCCCTCGAGTGTCCATCTGTACAAGCTGCACCCAAAATTCATGGTTCTCTGCCTGTCATGTGAGTGGCTCAGCAGATCAGAGATGAGTCAATCTGCTGACCCACTCACATAAGTGGGATAGAAGCAGGAAGTTTTCATGCTGCTTGCACGGATGGAGCCAAGGGGGAGAGAACGCGATTATCGCTGCAAAGAGTGAGGAAACTGTTTGATACTTTGAGGCCCATCAGCTTGGTGGAGCATATTCAACATTGAGGAGGCATGTATAATTACAGGCGCTATATCCAGGCCAACTACACTTGTGCCATCACTAGGGTCATGTTGTAGCCAAAAACACTTTAAGGGGGCCATATGTTGGATGGAGGGGCTACATCTCAGGATGAGGGTCCATGTACCAGGATGAGGGAGCTAGGAGGGACAAATACCATATATGATTTTGAAAATGCCCAGTGACATGATAACAAGGAGGCCATTTAACATGTAAATGTTTATGTTTATGTCATCCTGCAACTTATTTGGTGCTGCGCCTTATGGTCCCGTCATGCACGGCAATCTCGGCTGGCGATCTGAAAGACGATGTGTTGCCCCCCAAAATTGCTGTGATGGTGGCGGCGTGTGCTTGTGAAATTTTGCAGGGAAAAATCGCCCTTTGCCCGTCACCTGATTGCTGAACCGTGCTCAGGATCAGGCGATAACGCCAAGGCGATTTTTTTCATGTTGTGGCTTTGACAGGACGTAGTGATGGAAAGAGCGTTGTATGTGATTTCCCGTAGGTGTGCCTAAGCGTGCTGTAGTCCGCGCCCCATCTTACAAGATGGTGTGGGATACTCTGTTCCCATTGGCTGTCAGTTGTCAAACTCCCAGACACAATTGCCTCATGTATTAGCCAGCCTTCCAGAGCAGGCTGACCAATCGTAAGGCAGTTGGTTTGTCCAATGAGCGTGTATGTGGTGCGTGTACACCACTGTGGCACGCCT
>JARQOC010000001.1:355559461-355677387 GCA_033576535.1 Allobates femoralis
TTTAGAAATTTTCAGGCTGAGAGCATAGCGTTACCAGCCCATAATGCTATGTGCCACCTGTGTATAGTATCCCTATGGCAATGTGAAGTATCGCGCAGCTTCCGGCTCCATTTACAAGTCCTGGATATGCGCTTTTGATGAGCGCACAGGAAACGTGGTTTACAGCATTTTCCTGGCGCTTATCAAAAATGCATATCCGGGAGTTGTGAGTGGAGCCGTCAGGTGCAGGATTCTGCAGGTTGCCATAGGGATACTATACACAGTCGGCGCATAGCGTTACATGCTGGTAATGCTATGCTCTCAGCCTGAAAATTTCTAAGTTTGTGATGGATTCATAAGGCTCAGGGCAGACATGGGTCTGACCCTAACCTAAGATGAAATATGAAGAGCATTAATCATATTTGCAGTGTAGCTCACATAGCTTACCTGTCTCTTGTCCTATCTAATTGCCTTGTTTAACTGCAGCAACACTTTTAAAATATGACACTTATTAAAGAAGATGTCTGCCCTATCACCACAATGTTGAGTGAAAACGAAATGTGGACAGATCCTAATCTTGTATTTTTGCGTTAATTTCTATACAATCCTCAATTTTCCTAGATTCTTATAACTGAAGAGCAGTGCATTGTGCAAGCGCAAATGATAATTACGGTACAAGGTCACAGTCAGGACACAGCAGTGAGCCATAACTTTATCTTTCTTCCTTTAAAGGGGTGCATAATTCAGAACAGAAGGAAGAGAACAGCATCATGGGACAAGCTAATTTTTTACTTATTTTTATTTACTTTGTTTCCAGGGCATAGCATGAGCACCATATGGCAAAATGATTCTGAGGCTTCATCAACACATCCATAATTAAACACTTAACCCTAGAACGCATACCTGGGGCCTCGCAGGCCTGCCAGGTTACTTGTTTTCTATTTTCTGTAAAAGTACTTTAGTTTGAATTTTGAAAATTTAGGTTATCCTCAGGTATATAGTTGTTAGTAATTTCCAGTTATTCATATATTTTTATGTTACAGACATTTCGGTATAACAACCTTTTTTGGGGACTACCCCATATTCACGCACCTGGGGCCTTTTAGGCCTGTACTAGGTTTACATGTGATATTCAGTCTTTTTGTCTGTATTGTTGCTGGGGAAGAACTTTTATGACTCTGGGAAGAGTGTGGATTCTGCATGACAACATGGTCATGTGATCTTGGAAGGGAGGCTCCCTCACAAAGTCATGTGTCTCTGACCTCATCACAGGTCTTTTTGTCCTAATTGCTGGACAGACTTTGGAGGAAGAAGTCAGCTTTCTTTTGTCTGGAAATAGAAACTTTCTGAGCTCCAAAACCAGAGGCTTCTACTGCACTACAAGAAAGCGATCTGTTGGAGGTAAGAGAAGGGGGCTGCACTTTACCTGCTTTATATCGCTTGGTGTGCTGGGACCCTAACAAAGAGTCTTATCACATACTGTTTACAGTGCACAAGCCTGATTGTAATCTTTTTTTTTTTTCTTTTTAGTTTATTGACATCTAAAATTACAATGGCACAGTCTACTTCCAGGGGATTGACTGACCATGAAATCGAGGCAATCATTTTTGATAGTGATGATGAAAGTGAAATTTCTTTGTCTGATGAAGAGTACATGCCACCAGCTAATGTATCAACTTCATCGTACAGCGATTCTTCAGATGATGAAGAAGTAGTGGATCCAGCAGAACGTTCAAATAGAACATCTAAAACGAATATTTTTTGGAACAGTACTGCTGGGGTTCTTGGACGCACCCCATCACATGACATTATTAGAGTTGCTCAAGGAGCTGTCGGAATTCCCCAATTCATGTCCAAAAGAGATGTTTTCTGTAAATTTGTTTCAGATGATATTGCAGATGAGGTAGTTTTGTGTACTAATGTAGAAGGAAAACGTATCGCGCCAGCAAGAAAAAAAACATGGAAAAATATAACTAAAGAGGAACTATATGCTTATATTGGCCTTACTCTTCTGGCAGGGTCGACAAAATCATATGATGTTCCAATCAGAGAGTTATTTCAGAACCCATTTGCAGATCCACACTACAAAGCTACTATGTCCATCGATACATTTGAGGGTATTCGGAGATGCCTTCGTTTTGATGAAAAGAGAACTCGCCCTGTGAGGTTGGCAACCGATAAATTAGCCCCTATTAGCTATATCTGGAATCTTTTTATCAAGAACTGTACAAAGCTTTACCATTCCAGTGATAATGTGACAGTGGACGAGTAACTTCTTGCCTTTAGGGGACGTTGCAAATTAATTCAGTATATGCCCAGTAAGCCAGCTAAGTACGGCATAAAAATTTTCTGGATGTGCGATTCAGCAAGCTATTATGGGATGAATGGTCTGATTTACTGTGGCAAAGAAGCTGATGCTCCAGTCCAGAAAGACCTATATTCCGACATAGTAAAAACACTTGCTCTACCAATTTTCAATTCAGGAAAAAATATTACAATGGATAATTACTTTACCAATTTTGAAATGGCCAACTTTTTGCTTCAAAAACAACTTACACTTGTTGGTACTATGAGGCCAAACCGCCACAAAATTCCCCCAATCATGAAGCACAATGCACAGCGAAATATCTACGAGAGTGTATTCGGTTTCTGCAATCAAGCAACAATGGTGTCTTATAAAGCCAAGAAAGAAAAATCCGTGATATTACTGAGTACAATGCATCACGATGGAAGTATTGACACCAATGACAGGAAAAAAAAACCTGAAATCATACTGCATTATAATAAGACAAAAGGAGGTGTCGACAAGATGGACAAAATGATTGGAGAGTATTCATGCAAAAGGCAGACTAAACGTTGGCTTGTTGCCCTTTTTTCCAATATCCTTGATGTGTCATCCCTCAATAGCTACATTGTTTATTGTCAAACTAATCCAGAATTCCATGCCAACAGGAAAGACAAGAGACGTCTATTTTTGACAGAACTTTGTTATGAACTTTTAATGCCTACTGGAGAGAAGCAGCATGATATGAGAAGCAGCATGATCTGCTTATCAAGGCAAACTACAGAGGCAATGATCCGATGTGGAATACGCTTTCTGGAACATCCAGAGCAAAGAGAAAAAAAAAGAAAGCGCTGCAATATTTGTCCAGCAAAGAAGGAAAGAAAATCGGAGCGTTTCTGTTCTACTTGCGGACAAAATGTATGCAAGGAAAATTCAGCTGAAAAAATAATATGCGAGAATTGTCGGGGGAATATGTAAAGTTACAAATAAATATTCCTGCACCAAGTTTGCTACAACCAAAAAATGTTTTCATAAAAAATTTGTATATAGAATGCCTATATTTGGTGTGCCCGTTTACTTACTTTTTTGTTGTTTTATGCACATAATTCTGTTTTGAAATATACACATCTTAGGCTGTGTTCCCAGTAGCGCTGGGGTTCGCCAGAAGGGGATACATAATGGATCTGACCTCCTGGTAACTCCAGCTAAGGCTGCCGGAATGGCAGGAGACCGCCAGCCTTAGCTGGGGTCACCAGGAGGTCAGATCCATTACGGATCCCCTCCTGGCGGACCCCAGCACTACTGGGAATGCATCCTTACTTTGCAATTGTAAAATAAATTTTGAAAAGTATTTTTATTTGAGTTATTCCGTGTTATTTGCACACATGCCTAAAAGACCCCAGGTGCGTGAATATGGGGTAGTCCCAAAAAAGGTTGTTATACCAAAATGCCTATAACATAAAAATATATGAACAACTGGAAATTACTAACAACTATATACCTGAGGAATACCTAGAGTTTCAAAAATCTAACTAAAGTAATTTTACAGAAAATAGAAAACAGGTAACCTGTCAGGCCTGCGAGGCCCCAGGTATGCGTCCACCAGCCTTAGCTGGGGTCACCAGGAGGTCAGATCCATTACGGAATCCCGTCCTCGCGGACCCGTGCGCTGGTGGGAATGCATCCTTACTTTGCAATAAACTTTGAAAAGTATTTTTTTTTGCGTTATTCCATGATAATTGTAAACAGGCCTAAAAGGCTCCAGGTGCGTGAATGTGTAGATTTCTATGGGTATGTGTTCTAGGGTTAAGTGAAAAAATGGTACTGGTGTAAATCAGTGTTGTGCATCAGTGTATGTTCCATGTGTCCATTTTCTCCATCAGTGTTTTTCACTTATTAACGAATAAAGTACAAAACTTCTATACTTTGCAATATTAACCCTATTGTTCTGTTTGGGTCAACTATACACATAATGTTCCGATTATTATTTTTTAACAGACCTAGTAAAGTCTCGATTTTTAGCTAAGTTAAGTGTTTTATTTGAATACCTGTTGCATTATTATACTGTATGTGAGCATGGCTGTTCAAATGAAAAATGAAAGAAAAAATTTCAAATCGAACATTTTTGACCAAACAGAACAACAGGGTTAACCACATATAGAGTACAGACAGCACAAAGATAGCACTCGGATGCCATCTGTGGGCTGTGTATGTTTTTTATGGACCCATAGCCTTCTATCAACCCTTGTAATACATGATGCCAGAAAATATTCGACATGTTTCTGAGTGTTTTGCATGGACACGGTCCATTTTAAAATATAGGCATGTGAAAGGCACCATAGATTATAATGGGTACATGTAGTATCTGTGAAAAAACGGATACAACACATATATGCAACCCGAATGTCTCAATAAGGCCTAAACTAAAGTTAAAACTCAACTTTTATTCTATGCAAAAGCAAAATTCTAATCAGTGAACATTTCATTCTAATTAACTAAAAGCACATAACGCAATTAGATATGAGCACCTTTTTTGTGATAAGAAATCACTATATTACTATATTAACTATAAGATGCACCTGTTTTCACCAACATTTTTAAAGGAATGTGAGGGGGGCGTCCTATGGAACAGAAGTACCTGGCTGTGGCTGTGGGGGGAGCGTCAGTAGGAGACGGCGCAGGTTCACAGAGGCAGAAGCAGAATCGCAGTAGGCAGGAACCTGCACTGGGGCAACACGTGTGCCTGCTGTTTAAGAATATAAATATGCACTGCTACCCATGCCCATAATTCCCCATCCATTTCTCTGCATTGAAGTCAGTACCGAGAGGTAGGTGGGAATATTGGCGCAAGGAGCAGTGCTAATGTACTATGCTTCTGCAGTCTGCCTTCAATAAAGTGGTGCATGGGATGGCGCATGCACAGACCGCAGTTTTGGGCACCATTTTAATTGAAGATAGTCTGTAAAATCCTCAGGTCTTTTCCAAAATGTTGCTGGTCGCAGTGCATGTGCAATCGCATCTAAAAGTCTAGTCTTAGGCTCTAAGATGCGATTGTGCATGTGCTGCCAAGATAAGGGTCATATATACCAGGATGGGAAAATATATATCTGGAAGAGCTCAGAATGAGGACTCTATATACCAAGATGGGACCATGTATAATAGGATGGGCTCAGGATGAGGGAAATATATACCAGGATGGGGGATCATATATGCCAGAATGGGGAGCATATATACGAGGAAGGAATAAGGATAGAGGACATATACCCCAAGATGGGGGGCATGTATACCTGGAAGGGGTCCATGATGTTTGAAACTTGTACAGAATTTGGGGATATTACTCGCATAACAATGTCAGCAACTTAGTTCCCCATAGCAGTGTGTAATAACCACATTATTTTCTTCAATTTTTTTCTGTTTCCCTCCTCTAAACCTTAGGTGCATCTTATGGTCTGGTGCATCTTATTGTCCAAATAAATATGGCATTCAATAGTATTTTATATCTAAATCCTTTTAAAAAAGGTAATTATTTATAAGTCTCTCATTGGTATACCCTGTGTGGCTGCAGTCCATCACTGTGCTATTAATACCATTGGCATACAACCAACAGCAGCAGACCAAATGGCCACTAAGGGGCCAATGAGTCGGAAGGGCTTTGTGCCCGCATCAATACCGGATGTCTCCGCCCTCATTATACTTTACTTTGAACTGTGTCAGCATCTGTGATGCCAATACAGTTGAAAGCAATGATGCAAGAGGCAGTGCACCACTCCCTTCAATTATTTAATAGGCAGAATAAAACAAAATTTGTATGTAATTTAATATAATGTATAAAATATTGTATTGAATAAAGTTTGCAAATTAGAAATAACAATTTGAAATTTAGTGCCAATAAATTTCAAAAATGTATTAAAATTATGTCTTGATAAAGAAAATTCTGAAATGAGAAGAAATTTCCATTTCCTAAAATGTTTAAACATTGTGAGATACTGTTTGGAATTATATCCCTAGTACTTTTAAGATTTTACATTCTTTCATATCTGTAGATAATGATTTATGAGCACTAATTATGGTTTATTAATATTATGTTTGATCTTATCTGTGTTATTATGGCTAGGGTATGGAGAATATAATTTAATTTGTTCTCTGAAGCTGCAGTTAGTCTGCCAGACATAACTTAAACAATATTTACCTGCATATAAGAATCTATATATGCAAGTAAATATTCTAACTGGAAATTAAAGGCTCCCTTTAAGTCAATATTCTCATTTAGCTTGATGCTCATGCTAATCCTGATATAACCATATCTATTCCTATAATAAAAAAGAATTCTAATGGCCCCTGTACCTTTCTTAGCATTTGTTGATTAAGGCCACGTTCAAATTTTCTGTGAAGAAGAGGTTAAGCTATCAGACAGAAGCACCAGTGAACTTTTTGTTCTTTCCAATTACAGATTTTGTGGTCCAATCTCTTATAAAATCATGCTTGACTGAACTCTCCTAATAAGCACACAAGGAGCAAATTACTTTAACTTTTCATACCTGTTCAGCAATGCTAGAGTCACTTTAGACAAAATCTTGTAAAAGTGTCAGAAAAAGAATGTGTCAATTTCCATCTTAATTTGACCAAATCAAATATTGTTCCAAAACATTGGTATAGAATTAATTAAAAAAAAAAAACTTGATAAAAGAAAGAACAATCAAATGTTGCTGCTCTTTAACTGACAAAATGTTTGTAAATGTGCTAAAGATAGTTATGTTATTCACCAAATAAAGAGGTATTTGATCAAATAAAGTCTAAAGGTGGCTTTTCACACCTTTGAAAGTATATTATCTTCCCAAAACTACATACACATTGCTAGTCACCTGTCTTGTCACAAACTCCTAGAGCCATGTTTCTTTGCAATAGTTCACATTAAGTTTCACAGATAAAGCAGCAACCTCCTCTAAAAACATCACCCTAGGACATTTCAATTGTTTGTCCACTACTAGAACAACCCCTTCTAATTCCCAAATGTTTGCCCACTAAAATAAAAATGCTTAAACTCACCTCCCATGTTAGGGCCTTTCCAGTGGCGTAACTAGAGTCTGATGGGCCCCGGTGCGAAATTTAGACCGGGGCTCCCCCCCATTGGTCAGAAGTATGAGCCCCGTGTAACGTTCTAAATCCCATAAAGACTTACAAATCGACCCCTCTTCCCTTTAATTTAGTATTAATGTCCCTCATCCTGCTATATATGGTCCTCCTCCTGGAATATAGCCCTTATCCTGGTATATATGGTTTTCCTCCTCCTGCCACCATAGTCCTCCAATTATTACGCATCCTCATATCCCTCCATAAATTACTATGTCTTCCACATAGTATAATGCGTCACATAGTGCAAGTCTCCCCCACCATCACCAGCCTCCCTCTCTCCTCCATCACCAGCATCCAACAGCAGCCTTTCTCCCTCTTCCATCACCAGCTTCCATCAGCAGCCTCTCTCCCTCTTCCATCACCAACCTCCACCAACAGCCTCTCTCCTCCCTCCATCAGCAGCCTCCACCAGCAGACCCTCTCCCCTTCCATCACCCGACTCCACCAGCAGCCTCTTTCCCCCCTCCATCAGCAGCCTCCACCAGCAGCCTCTCACCCCCTCTATTAGCAGCCTCTCCCCCCCCCTCCACCAGTAGCCTTTAGATCTGTGAGCGCTCACCTGCTCTCTTCCTCCTGGCTTCCATGTTCTCCTCTATGGCAGTCTGCTGAGCTGAGCCATCTGCTTGTAGTGTGGGGAGATGACCTCAAACACGCTGCAGCATTGCAGAGCAGGGAGCAGATTGGAGCTGTCGGACCCTGGAATGCTGACTCAGGTACTTCCAGGGTCAGACAGTGACATGTAAATACAGGTGCGTGCGCGCCCCATCCCGAAACCCCCCTCTTCCGTAAAGACAGCGGATATGCTAGACTATCTAACAGAGGAGGAGGGGGTTTTAAAAAAAGAAATAAAACATTTCTTTTCATCCCCGCCTGACCGGACCCTTCTCCTGCCGGACCCCATCACAATTGCAACCCTTGTGACCGTGGTAGTTACGCCACTGAGCCTTTCAATCGGTGTCAGCATTTGCATTCCTTGGGCTCATGTGAAGTTGTGATGTCACGTGAGACCTATACAAAATCACTGTCGACTTCTCTCTTCCCTGCTTTGGATAAATGAGTAAATAACAGGAAGTGAGCAATTGCAGCTATAACATCCTGTTAGTTACTCATATGTTAGAATGTAGAGAGACAAGCCAGTGGTGATTTAATGCCGATCTCGTCTGACGTCACTACCTCATGTGAGCCTCAAGAACTCAAATGCCTCCACCGTTGGAATGGTGCTGGCACTCCAAAGTGTTATAAGCTTTTTTATTGTAATAGGGCCAAACATAGGTAGTAAAAAATGTTTTTCCAAGTAGTAGGTAAAAGCTCTAATTCCTGGCGCTTTACATGCCTCTTCCAGTTGGTATCTATTGGTGGCAAACTGGGTAATAAGAGGTTAATGGCAGATTTGTATTGCCTGCTGGCATTAAGTCCGAAATTCTTAATGTAGGGCCAGTGTTAGACCCGGCCATTTAGAATTGCAATTAAGTAGTAAAGAAAATGTATACAGGAGGAGGGAATGCACAGCAAAAAGTCAAAAGATGGTGCCACATAATGGAAGGTCAAGAGCATCAATCAAGGGAGAGAAAGACCCTGCATATACAAATGCACATACCAAAATAATATAAAAAAATGACAACTTTATCACATATATGCTAAGAACTCAAAAACACCAATTAAAAGCAGTTAAAACAATGTGGGTCCAGACCATTTACCTTGACTGACATTAAAGCGAAGCCCTAAGCAAATTTTTTTTTCCATTATTTTATTTTCACACACTATGACGCCAGGTTGGTTGCCGTACACTAACGTGTATGACAAGAAAGCACAGTCACCATCCAGATTGTGGAAAGGTTGTGATTGCAACAGACAATTACAGATGTTCTCACAGAGCATGAGCATCTGTGATTGGATGTTGCCGGTCAGTGAAGTGAATATGCATGAAACTTCATGGGCGGGACCAGAAGTAAGTGAGATGGAGAGCGGATCCGAAAGCAAGCAAGTAGCGGGAGACTGGTAAGATGATCTGTGTTTGTCTCTGTGTGTTTGCAGCTTTTGGACACCTTTGTAGGTGTTTTCTATCTGCTCTATTTGACTGTCATTAATGTCAAAGGAATCAAAGATAGGGGTGAGAATGCGAAAAATAGGGTTCTATCCTTAGGAGACAGGTTTTGAAATCGTGAAATCTAGGAACTGCTCACCTGATAAGGTTGTGTAGCACACAACCGGCGTGATTGCTCAGAACAATACAGCTGCTGCCAGTACCGTACCTCCACAGGTCACTGTGGTCACGATAAACGTCTGCAGGACAAAGTACCTCGTGGCCCGAGCTTCTGTGTTCATATGGTAGAAAGACCAGATACAAGGTATGTCTGGATATAGTGGTAGCTAGTTTATTTTCCGACGCGTTTCGGAGTCGTATCCCAAACTCCTTCCTATACCCAGACATACCGTTGTATCTAGTCTTTCTATCATATGAGCACAGCAGCTCGGACCACGAGGTACTTTGTCCTGCAGACGATTAATTTCAAAGGGGTTCAGTAGATTTTGTGAACTGTTCGTTGAACAATTCGGCGAACACTCCACATTCGGCGAAACAAACCAAATTTGAACACTCAGGTGTTCGCTCATCTCTAATTCAGAGAAGGGGATTTGGTGACAGTGTTGGCAGCAGGGTGTTCACATTGAGCAGGGCTTTCACATGTCTATGATAAACCTGTTCCTAATGCTGATTTTGTGTTTTCTTTTTATAGATGGCTCCAGATATCATTTAGATGGGAAATGTACACTACTACTCATACAGTAGTATCCTTGCATGAGATAATCTGAACTTTACCAGTCCTGCCTCAAAACTCAGCATGGGAGGTGGAGATTAAGAAGCACTCATTGAAGCATATAAAGCAGCATCAGGTAAAACACAATGTTTATCTGTAATTATTTTGGCATATATGGAAAAGTAGAGCTTTTCTTAGATAAGGTGGTAAACTCACTAACAATGCAGGATTGTAAAATAGTTAATGAAGGCACTGATGTTACCAGTCCAGGATGACATAATTCACACACAGAAGGTGACCCTGTGGAAATAGAGTGTAGCTGAAGGGGAAATGAGACTTCTAAAGTAGCAGCAAAACGGTCTAGGGATCAATGGACAGTGGCGGGAAGTCGGCATGTCCTGGCTATGGGAAGTCTGGATGCCCTGCAATCCCTCCAGCATCAGGATGCCCAAAACAGAAGGAACACTGGAGGAAAATAGCAGCTGTGCTAAACTCAAATGCAGTATGGAACAATAAGGATAACTTGTGTTTACCATGGTCGCTATTATCATTGATGTCGCAAGTGATATATGGCCCCACTCACACCTCATAAAGTCACGTGTGTAACCAGGGTAATGCCTTCTGGATAGTTCCTAGTTTCTGATAAGCAGCCACCAACCATGTACAATTAGATCACTAGAGATAAATGGCTACTAAAACCAGGGACGTCGCTATGCATTAAGAATCGGGGCTGCAGCCCCGATTCTTATGCATAGAGCCCCGAATCTCGCCGGCTGTCCCGGCGGCTCTACAGCACAGCTTGGCAGGGGGCGGTAACATCACTGAGCTGTGCAGAGCAGCCGGCAGACACACGCTGACAGGAGACTGAAGCAGCTCACTGAGGACTGAGGAGAGAGAGAGGTGAGTATTTATGTTGTTTTTTGTTTTCTACACTGATGGGGAGACTATGGAGATGCAGTGCAGGGGAGATCATATGGCTGGTGCAGTGCATCAGAGACCAGAGCGGCAAGGGGCCCCGGAGCTAGGGAAAGTAGATGCCGAGACAAAGTCAGTGCTGACAGGAGGAGATGCAGGGACAATGTGCTGTAGATGAGTATGCTGATAATGCTGCTGCTGGTTGTCTGTATAGTCACTCACTGTGCTGAGGGGGGAGGGAGAGGCACTCAGTGTGGCCCCCACTGCTCTCTGTGCTGCTGCTGCTGATCCATGGAGAGAGAGGGAGCAGGACATTAACCCTGTCATACCCTCGATAAGAGGGAGGGGGCTGTGCAGTGTGTCCCTGCTCCATCCATATCACTGCACACAGGGACATCTGTGCCTCATCTCCTATCAGCCTGAGCCAATCACAGATTTCACTTTATAAGCACATCTGTGATTGGCTGCCAGCAGATGATAGTGTCCCCTGTGCCCTGGAGCTGCAGATTGCTGGAGCTGGAGCAGGAGGCATCTATGGCCACTCTGACACCATAGAAAGACTCACAGCCTCTGGGGAAAACTGTGTAAGAATATTTTTTTTAATAATTTCTCTAAAACTTAATTTCTGTATGCGCATGTTGGCAGTAGTAGTTGAGTTACCCCGTGGGGGCTGTGGGGTACTCTGAGCCGGGCACCTCGATGTCATTCAAGTGTCTGGGGTGATGTCACAGTGGCATGACCCGGTCTGTGGCCACCCGGATGGGCAGTCAATAAAAAGGGGGTTAAAAAATTAGGGAGTAGTTTGTCATGACGCCACCCGTGGTATGCAGCTGTAGTGGCCGCTGCTGCAGGCCGGGACCTCTGGGGATGATTTAATGGCAGCTGGTATGGTGTCGCTCCCCACGGGTGGAGCAGATGCCCAGAGCATCCAGAGTAATGGAGTGTTAGGGTGCTGGGGAGCCAGCGGGGCTGATCGGGCTGCAGGGAAGGATCAGGACCAGTGGCGTAGCATGGGGGGGGGCAGCGGTCCGCGCCAGGCGGCACGTGTGTGGGGGCGGTAGCAGGGCTGTATTTAAATGGCAGGGGAGCGCAAGCTTTTTTTTTTCTTTACCTCCCTCCCCCAGACTCCATATGAAAACTGAAGTCTTTGTGGGGGAGGGAGGGTGTTGCCGCTGGTAGTGCATTGCCGCCCGGCCGCGGCGCCCGCATGTACTGTGCCCCTCCTGGCCCCCAGCGCTGAGAGCATCACGCTGACAGGAAGCCGCTGGGAGCTCTGCTGCTTCCTGTCCCGTGATGGCTCCAAGTGCTGGTGCAGTGGAGGCGGCTGCGGTGCTGGCGGCTCCTCCACCCAGCTGGCCCCCATGGACCCGGAGAGGTGAGGGAAACTGTGCAGGGGATAGGGGACAGGGGAGCAGAGGAGAAGAGGACAGGGGGGCAGAAGGACAGAAACAGGGGGACAGAGAAGAGGACAGGGGGGCAGAAGGACAGGAACAGGGAGACAGAGGAGAAGACGAGCAGCTGCAGGGACAGAGGAGAGGAGGACGGGTGTGCAGCAGGACAGTGGAGAGGAGGACAGTGGTGCAGGAGAACAGAGGAGCAGCAGGAGGGACAGAGGAGAGGAGGACGGGGGTGCAGGAAGGCAGAGGAGAGGAGGACGGGGTGCAGCAGGACAGTGGAGAGGAGGACAGTGGTGCAGGAGGACAGAGGAGCAGCAGGAGGGACAGAGGAGAGGAGGACGGGGGTGCAGGAAGGCAGAGGAGAGGAGGACGGGGTGCAGGGGGACAGAGGAGAGGGGGACAGAGGAGAGGAGGACGGGGGTGCAGGAGGGACAGAGGAGAGGAGGACGGGTGCGCAAGAGGAGTGGGGCTGTGTGGTGATAATGGCAGCTGTACCAGGTGTCTCTGCCTACATGCGGCAGCCTCCACCTTCCTGTGTTGGCAGGGTGTGGCATGCTGGGAATTGTAGCTCTCCTGCCTGTTCTGGCATTACTGTATGGTTTCTGGGTAGTGTGTTGGGTGCTGGGTGTTGTAGTTCTTCTGGGTGGGCTCAATGTTCTCCCGCCTCCTGTCTGTGGTTATTGTGCCTCTTCTGGGATGTCCTCGGCTCCGTGCTGTGCATAGACAGTGTACCGTATATTGTCTGTGCACAGCACGGTGCTGGGGAGTTGGTGGTACAGTCTCCCGCCGCCTTAAAATCGGTCTGTTTCTCATCCAGGAGAGTCGGATGAGTGTCATCTGTTTTTTGGTCTGTTTGGCAACTGCTGTGCGAGTGTCCGACATTTTTCTCAGATCACATCTGTGTGCAATCTGTTCTTTCCTCAGCAGCTATTACTGTAGAATCATTTACAGGAACATTTTACAGTTGTCTCAGCTACAGAATGAGAATGTATCAGTGAAAAAAACTGATGCCTCTCGGATGGTCCGTGTGCGGTTCGTGATTTTGTCGGACTCATAGACTTGCATTGGCGAGTCTAGGTGTGAATCACATACTGTCACAGCATGTTGCAACTTTTTTCTCATCCTGAATCTGGATGAGAAAAAAGTGTCCAACACACGTCAGTGTGCTCTCAGAAATTGATTGCAATGCGAAAAAATCGCACATTGCACTCATCAGAGTTTCACACCAGTGTGTCCGTACCCTAATACTAAAATCCATATAGTAATCCTACTGGTATGGGGAGGATTTTTGGCTCAGTTAGTGCACACTCCATACTTCTTGTTATTAACCAATTAATGCTCTTTTATCCACCGCACTGCAGTGTCAAAAGAGGAAGACAGCGACACAGGCAGCAACATGGCGTCAGAGAGCCCCTGACCTCCAAATAGAAGATCCTCAGATCCTGGTATTGTGATATAATATTAAGAATAAAGTTTTTTGCATTTTTATTACACTATGAACTCCACAGTACAGCGGTGAAAATTGCTCTGGCCCCGGGTCCTCCTTGAGTCCTGCTTGTTGCCATATACTGGGGTTGTGCAGAGGTGGCGGTGCACAGTGACAACCCCAATAGGCGAGTGGCTATTTGGCCCAATACTTACCCCCCCAATTGCACCCCTTCTCTTTGTGTTTTAGTATAGTAGTAATATTCTTGTATATAGGGGAAGACAGTGTATACTATGTATACTTCCGGATTATCAACAACCAAAGGGGCGGCAAATTTTTCGGCCCCGGGCGCCACAAACAGTTGCTACGCCACTGATCGGGACATCTCCCAGGCAGGCTCCTGCTGCCTGCGCGGTGTTTCAGCCTACCGCTCCTCAAGTAGGAAAGGAACAGTCTCACACAATTCTGAGTTCCCAACCCGGTTTACTTAAGTTTTCTCTGCATGTACTACAGGTCACAGTTCAAGTACATTGGCGGTGCAGGTAGTCTGCTCTCCTCCTTCCTGCACACGCCTCTGCGCACAGAGCCCCAATCCAGCAGTCACAGGCCTTGTCAGGCTACCGGCTGTTTCCCCTGACCCTAATACAGCTGCCTACTCGGCGGATGTGCTGGGAGTTGGCCACAGCTCCTCTGGACCTCGTGGCCACCGGTTCTGTAGTTGGAGCTTGGAGTCTACTTCCTATCTTTCAGGGTCGGGTCCCTGGTGCTCGCCCTGACCCTCCACTTCACTGCAGACTCGGGCGCACAGGCTCCTTCCGTCTCTCCACAGTCTTGTCCCGGGACGAGCCTCATCTTTGCTCAAGTCCTCCGGGTCCTTTCTCTCTGTCCTCCATTGTAGAACATGTTCTTTAATGGCGTTTTTTGACAGCGAAATTCATGCACTTTAAAATCACGGTATTATCGCCAGAAAAGCGCTCATGTGAAAGAAGCCTTAGGATTACTTGGATGTTGGCCTAATACTGTTATATTTTGTGTATTTATTGAGTGCATTTTGGCAATCTCTATAATGTTTTAAAGCATTAAATCTGTTAATATTATATATGTAGAGTGTCACTGGTTATTAAAGTACATTTTACTTGGGTTTTATTTAAATTTATTCCGAAAAATGCAGCTCAGTGGGCCCGAGCCCCGGATGTTTTTTGACCCTAGCAACGCCCCTGACTAAAACATAATGCAGACAGGGACTCCTGGTGGAGAAAAACATTTTTCTTTTTTAATCTAGCCAATTGGTTTAAACGTTTATCAGGTTGGGTATTCTACAAACATGCATGAAAAATGTTATTATTCTGTTTACTGCTCTATATAGGTGCAAAAACATTAATATATGTATTACCAAAGCTATTGAATAATGTATGTGTTAAGTGATCCAGTTCTGAACCATCTGTAGATTATTATGGACCCTAAATGGCCTCTGCAGACAGGGAGTAGGTGTCCACACGAAGGGTGTAAGGGTGAAGCAGGTAGGAAAATCCCCTTATGGGTGCTAGGTTCATAAGACAGAAGCTCTTGAGTGGATATCTACTAACCCTGTGCAAAGATTATATCATTTTTAAAAGGGAGAAATTGCTATAGAAGGATTAATATTGTTCTGTATCATTTTTCTATATATTCTTTAATATTTTCTCTTACTGCATAATATGGTTAGACTTATTAGCGTCTTAGAACATTTTGTTTATCCTTAGCCTAATGCTATAGTCTATAGTTAAGGTTTATACTCGTACATTTTGTTATCTCATACACAATGTTTCAATGTTCAGGACATTCTGAGATCTAGACAAATCTGTATTAAGGGTGACTCCACTACTTATCTCTATGTGTAAGATCATAAAGACCAGAAGTTCCATAATATTTATTCGTAGGGGAGGGGGATTAGAAATGAAAATTTCCTATGTAAGTCTATAATGATATATCTAGGCTGAACACATCAATAATAAACTAATTCTGATTTTGCAGAGACTTGAATGCAACTTCTCTTCTCCAAGATCATGAATTTTTATTCAAGTTGGACCTCACTGGTGATCTCATTATTCTGCATTTGGGTCAGAAAGTAAAACAGCTACAGCAGCAGTAGCACTTGTAGATGATACTCAGAAAGAGCAGGTGCTACATTGGATAGTAAGTGCTCCATCAAGTGGCCTCTCCTTTACCTCAACTTCAACATCACACACAGTCCAGTCCTCCCAATCACACTTGTTTCCTCATACGTCACAACTCTCCAGCCACCCTACTGACTGTGGGGCCCCATAGATGGTCGAGTTTGCAGAGCTGTTCACTCATACTATTGCCTGGGAATCAGAGATCTGCTCCAAAGATTCACTGAGTCAAGAGAAGGAAATGATCTGCAACACATAATCTAGACCCATGTTACCAGAGTTTATCCCCAGGTGGTGGAGGTAATAATGCTGCTGCTGATGAGACTCAGATACCTGATTCAAATCATACTTGCTTTGTGCTCAGGGTGGAAAGAGGGTGGCTCTGAGGGTGAGGAGGTGAGAACACAGAGGGTGATGATGAGGTTCTAGATGCCACTTACTGTAAACCCACAGGCACGCAGGTAATGAGCTCAGCAGGGGAGGTGGAGAAGAAGGACGATGAAGCTGGATAGGTAGGTTGTGACTTCCTGAACAGAGACGGAGTGCTGCAACCACACCAAGTATTGTGTCCTCAGCCACAACTCTGCCTCTGTTGCAACAGTGGTCACTGGTTTGCAGCTTGCATGGGCGTTAAGCCTTGCCCAGCCTAGGTCTTTTTTAAGACCCCAAAGGATCACCCAACTCATGTTATCTGCAAAACTTGCAACAAAATTCTGAGTAGAGGAAAAATAAATCAACTATTTGAACACTGTACTTTCCTCCCTCCTCTCATCTAACCAATTCTTTGACAACCTTCGATTCAACTTCCATCCCCATAATTCTACCAAAACTGTCTTTACCGAAATTACTAACAACTTACCACCAAAGCTAACAGACATTTCTCAATACTATTTCTTCTAAAACAATCCTCTGACTTCAACAAAGTTGACCACTCTCTCCTACTACAGATCCTCTCTTCCATTGGTATCACAGAACTTGCCAATTCCTAGATCACTTCATACCTCTCTAACCAAACATTTAGTATTTTCCACTCCCACACTTCCTCTTCATCCTGCCCTCTCTCTGCCAGGGTACCACTACTCTTCTCCATCTATACCTTTAGCCTATGACAACTAATAAAATCTCACAGCTTCCAATACCACCTATACACTGATGACACTCAGATCTACCTTTCTCGCCCAGACATCAACGCTCTGCTAACCAGAATCCATAAATATCTATCAGCCTTATACTCTTTCTTCTCCTCTCGCTGCCTACAACTCAATGTAGACAAAACTGAAGTCCATCATCTTTCCTCCATCTCACGTATCTTCCCTAACTGATCTACTGTATATATCACAATAAATTACATTATGCTTTCCCCAGTACCAGAAGTCTCCTGCCTTGGAGTAACCCTTGACTCTGCCTTGTCCTTCAAGGTGCACATCCATGCTCCTGCCACCTCTTGCCGTCTCCAACTCAAAAATATTTCCAGAATCTGTCTTTTTCACAACCCTCAATTTATTAAAATAGTAGTGCATGCAATCATCATTTCCCGCCTTGACTATTGCAATATTTTATGTGGCCTACCTGCTAACATTCATGCAAAAAAAAAGCTTGATAAAGGCATCCGATGAAACGCTTAGTTTTAAGGGGGTGTGGGGTCGAATTCTTTTTGTCTATACATGTAACATGTCTAGATTCATTAAATATTGAAGAGTTTTTCGCAAAAAAAGTCTACCACTGTTCCTTCAATGCTCGCTGGAAATCATTTTTTTTGCTTGGATATAGCTGTGCTTAGCCTGGGTGGGCCTACATCCGTGCTGAAGCATCTTAAACGGCCGTCAAAGGGGTGAACTGAAATCATTGTTTCTTTATTCATTTTATCTGCTAACATTCTCCACCTATCCAGTCTGTCCTTAATTCTGCTGCCTGACTAATCCACCTCTCTGCTCCCTATTCCTACGCTTCTCTCCTCTGCTCTTTTCTTCATTGGCAATTCCCCAATGTATACAATTTATACTACTAATCTTAACTTACAAAACCACCTGCAATTTGTCTCCCCCTTATATCTCTGAATTATTCTTCCAATATCATCCAACTCATAATCCTCAATCCCACGAAGACCTCTTTCTCTCCTCCACACTCATATGTTCCTCATTCAGTCACCTACACAACTTCTCCAGAGTATCCCCCATGCTCTAAAATTCTGTTCCCTAACACTTCCGATTATCCCCTACATTCAGAACTTTCAAGTGCAACTTGAAAACCCATCCCTACAGAACATGGCATGGCTGCGATAGCTGCAGAAGTGCCCACAGCCTAAAAGCATGGTGACTAACTGTGCTGCAACCTTTCAACTAGTTTTAGGCTAGGGTCACACATAAGCCCTTGGTCCGTTTTTGGCTTCATTTTTAGCTTTTTTTTTTTCTAAGTCCAAAAACGGATAGAAAAACGGATTAGATGTAATAAACACCCTATCCATTTTTTTCTGCACCTAAAAACATTGCTAGCAACATTTTTGGGGTCCGTTTTTCCAAATAAAATTTTTTTAACATGGTCCCTATGAAAAATTGATTTTTTCAAGAATTTTGGTCAAAAAACGACTAAGTCCAAAAACGTTCAGGGGTACAGGAGGCTCAAAAAGCACCCAAAAAAACCAGATTGGTCATGGAAATCACTTCCAAAAACGGATTTCTATGTGTGACCCTAGCCTTATTTGGATGGTAAAACTGAACAGGAACCAGACATACAGTTAAAAGCTTGTATTTGTATTTCAGCACCGGACACAATTTGTTTGGTTTGTACCCCAAACTATACAGTTCGAGTTTGCTCATCCTTAATCAGAAAAAAAACCTCTTCTACATCCACACCATAGAATTCAGTGTCAGAAGTATGCAAAAATGCAATGCACTTTGGAAATAGGTCCTGTGAACCAATGATGTTTAAATAGAACTCTTTGGCTACAATAACCAAAGATATGTGTGGAGGAAAAAGAGCACATAATTTCAGTAAAAGAGAGTCTTTCCAACCATGAAGCATGGGGGAAAATCAATCATGCTTTGCAGTTGTGTTGCAGTCAATGGCATACGGAGCTTTGCAGGGGGTAGGGGGAAGAATGGATTCAGTGAAATTATAACAAATTCTTGATGCAAACATAAAACCATCAGTGAAAAAGCAAAAGTTGGAAATAAGATACCTTCTACAAATGGATAATGATCCTAAACACATCTAAAAAATCTAAAGTAGATTACCTCAAAAGGCGCAAACTGAAGGTTTTATATTGGCTCTCACAGTTCCCTGATCTGAACATTATTGAAAACCTGTGGCTAGACCTCAAAAGAGTAGTGTATGCAAATAGATCAAGGAATCTCAAAGCATTGGCAAACTTCTCCAAGGAAAAATGGATGAAAATCCCTCAAACAAGAATAGAAAAACTTTTGGCTGGCTAGAGAAAGAGTTTATAAGCTTTGATACTTGCGAAAGGAGGGTGCTACTAGGTATTAAGCATGAAGGGTACCCAAACTTTTATATTGGCCCATTTTGAAATGTTAAAGATGAATATATATGTATTTTTTGCCTAAAATACAAAGAAAATGCGTCATCTTTATCTTTATGCCCTTTGGAGAATATTGAATCTTCAACTTCCTTAACTATGCATAATAGCACTAATTCTGACCAGGAGTGCCCAAACTTTTGCATGCCATTGAATACTTACTATCTCGACTCTTTTGTGTTACCAAGGGTTAAATCCGGCTAAGACAGTATACAGTACTTTAATCTTTAAAATGATAGTTTACAGGCCCAGGACCTACTCCATGATCATTCGCTAGAATGACCCAGATAGAGCACATCGTAAATAGATTTTGAATAATTATCATTAGTGAATGAAACAGATTTTATTATTTACATGAAGATTACTTAGATGACAGCTGTAAAATCTTGTCTGATGTTCAAACAACACAATAATATAGCAAAAAAGCACATCTGCACTTAGCATCTTGGCCATCAAGACATAATTCTTATACTGTCTTTCTGTGAAGCTAAAAATATCCAATTAGGAATTTCAGGAGTGCCATATGGCAGCATTTACGTTTAATCTCTAAATATTCTTAGGTTTACACTCCAATAAAACAAGTTCACTGATGTTTGCTTACAGACTCATAATACTGATGGCGTAGACATTAAATACGCTTTTTAACCCCTTCAGGACCCAGCCTATTTTGACCCTAAAGACCTTGGCCTTTTTTGCAATTCTGACCAGTGTCCTTGTATGAGGTTATAACTCGGGAACGCTTCAACCGATCCTAGCGATTCTGAGATTGTTTTTTCGGGACATATTGGGCTTCATGCTAGTATTAAATTTAAGTCGATAATTTTTGCGTTTATTTGTGAAAAAATTAAAATTATGGCAAAAATGTTGAAAATTTCACAATTTTCACATTTTCTATTTTTTTTTCTGATAAACAAGAGAGATATGTGACAGAAAAAAGTTATTAAATAATATTTCCCACATGTCTACTTCACATCAGCACAATTTTGGAAAAAAAAAAATTTTTTGTTAGGACGTTATAAGGGTTCAAAGTTTATGAGCAATTTTTCATTTTTCAACCAAAATTTACAAAACCATTTTTTTTAGTGACCACATCACATTTGAAGTCCTTTTGAGGGGTTTACATGACAGAAAACACCCAAAAGTGACACCATTCCAAAAACTGCACCCCTCAAGCTACTCAAAACTACATTCAAGAAGATTATTAACCCTTCAGGTGCTTCACAGGAACTAAAGCAAAGTGGAAACAAAAAATGGATATTTTAATTTTTTTATCAAATATGTTCTTTTAGCCTCAATTCTTTCATTTTCACATGGGCAACAGGATAAAATGGATCTTAAAATTTGTTGGGCAATTTCTCCTGAGTACACCGATACCTCATATGTGGTCATAAACCATTGTTTGGGCGCACGGCAGGGCTCAGAAGTGAAGGAGCGCAATTTGAATTTTGGAGCTAATTTTACATTCAAAAAGTAAAATTGCGCTCCTTCCCTTCTGACCCCTGCCGTGCGCCCAAACAGTGGTTTATGACCACATATGAGGTATCTGTGTACTCAGGAGAAATTGCCCAACAAATTTTAGGATGAATTTTATGCTGTTGCCATGTGAAAACGAAAAAATTTAGGCTAAAAGAATTTTTTTGTTAAAAAAAAAGTACTATTTCATTTTCACAGATCAATTTGTAAAGCACCTGGGGGTTCAATATGCTCACTACCCAACTAGATATGTTCCCTGGGGGGTCTTGTTTCCAAAATGGGGTCACTTGTGGGGGAGCTCCAATGTTTAGGCACACAGGGGCTCTCCAAACGCGACATGGTGTCCGCTAACAATTTGAATAAAAATCAGCTCAAATTGTTAGCTGTAACCATGTTGTGTTTAGTGAGCCCCTGTGTGCCTAAACATTGGGGCTCCCACACAAGTGACCCCATTTTGGAAACTAGACCCCCAAGGAACATATCTAGATGCATAGTGAGCACTTTGAACCCCAAGGTGCTTCACAAATTCATCCATAAACATGAAAAAGCACTTTTTTTTCCACAAAAATTTTCTTTTTTCATTATTATGGATCAATTTGTGAAGCACCTGGGGGTTCAATATGCTCACCACCCATCTAGATATGTTCCTTGGGGGGTCTAGTTTCCAAAATGGGGTCACTTGTGGGGGAGCTCCAATGTGGAGACGCACAGGGGCTCTCCAAACGCGACATGGTGTCCGCTAACAATTTGAATGCAAAATGAGCTCAAATTGTTAGCGGACACCATGTTGCGTTTGGAGAGCCTCTGTGCATCTCCACATAGGAGCTCCTCCACAAGTGACCCCATTTTGGAAACTAGACCCCCAAAGGAACGTATCTAGATGCATAGTGAGCACTTTGAAGCCCCAGGTGCTTCACAAATTCATCCGTAAAAATGAAAAAGTACTTTTATTTCCAAAAAAGTTTATTTTTTCATTTTTACAGATTAATTTGTGAAGCACTGGGGTGTTCAAAATGCTCACCACCCATCTAGATAAGTTCCCTGGGGGGTCTAGTTTCCAAAATGGGGTCACTTGTGGGGGAGCTTCAATGTTTAGGCACACAGGGGCTCTCCAAACGTGACATGATGTCCGCTAACAATTTGAGCTGATTTCCATTCAAATTGTTAACGGACACCATGTCGCTTTTGGAGAGCCCCTGTGTGCCTAAACATTGGAGCTCCCCCACAAGTGACCCCATTTTGGAAACTAGACCCCCCAGGGAACATATCTAGATGTATAGTGAGCACTTTGAACCCCCAGATGCTTCACAAATTGATCCGTAAAAATGAAAAAGTACTTTTTTTCCACAAAATATTTTTTTTTTCATTAATTTGTGAAGCACCTGGGGGTTCAATATGCTCACAACCCATCTAGATAAGTTCCCTGGGGAGTCTAGTTTCCAAAATGGGATCACTTGTAGGGGAGCTCCAATGTTTAGGCACACAGGGGCTCTCCAAACGCGACCTGGTGTCCGCTAACAATTTGAGCTGATTTTCCATTCAAATTGTTAGCGGACACCATGTCGCGTTTGGAGAGCCCCTGTGTGCCTAAACATTGAAGCTCCCCCACAAGTGACCCCATTTTAGAAACTAGAGCCCCCAGGGAACTTATCTAGATGGGTGGTGAGCATCTTGAACCCCCAGGTGCTTCACAAATTCATCCGTAAAAATGAAAAAGTACTTTTATTTCCACAAAAAATTTATTTTTTCATTTTTACGGATCAATTTGTGAAGCACCTAGGCGTTCAATATGCTCACAACCCATCGAGATAAGTTCCCTGGGGAGTCTAGTTTCCAAAATGGGGTCACTTGTAGGGGAGCTCCAATGTTTAGGCACACAGGGGCTCTCCAAACGCGACATGGTGTCCGCTAACAATTTGAGCTGATTTTCCATTCAAATTGTTAGCGGACACCATGTCGCGTTTGGAGAGCCCCTGTGTGCCTAAACATTAAAGCTCCCCCACAAGTGACCCCATTTTGGAAACTAGAGCCTCCAGGGAACTTATCTAGATGGGTGGTGAGCATCTTGAACCCCCAGGTGCTTCACAAATTCATCCGGAAAAATGAAAAAGTACTTTTATTTCCACAAAAAATTTATTCTTTCATTTTTACGGATCAATTTGTGAAGCACCTGGGGGTTCAAAGTGCTCACTATGCATCTAGATACGTTCTTTGGGGGGTGTAGTTTCCAAAATGGGGTCACTTGTGGGGGAGCTCTAATGTTTAGTCAGACAGCGGCTCTCCATACGCAACATGGTGTCCGCTAACAATTCCAATTGTTAGCGGACACCATGTTGCGTATGGAGAGCCCCTGTGTGCCTAAACATTGGAGCTCCCCCACAAGTGACCCCATTTTAGAAACTACACCCCCCAAAGACCGTATCTAGATGCATAGTGAGCACTTTGAACCCCCAGGTGCTTCACAAATTGATCCGTAAAAATGAAAAAATAAATTTTTTGTGGAAAAAGAAAAGAACTTTTTTATTTTTATGGATCAATTTGTGAACCACTTGGGGGTTCAAGTGCTAACTATGCATCTAGATACGTTCCTTGGGGGTGTAGTTTCTAAAATGGTGTCACTTGTGGGGGAGCTTCAATGTTTAGGCACACAGGGGCTCTCCATATGCGACATGGTGTCCGCTAACAATTGGAATTGTTAGCGGACTCCATGTCGCGTATGGAGAACCCCTGTGTGCCACTAGCATTGCCACCAGCAAAAGGGCAACTGGAAGAGTTGGGGTACAGCACCAGAAAATGGCACCTCTAATGTGCTATTTTCTGGGTTGGCTGTGGGTTGCAATTTGCAGCGTGGGGGGGCCACAACATTTGGGTCTCTCCACGATGAGGATTGCAGCCCCCCAACTGCCAAGTTGTACCTGGCTGGCATCCAAAAATAAGGCAAAGCTCCTTGTCATTTTATTGGTAGAAGTAAAAAAAAAAATGGCATGGGGCTCCGCCATATTTTTGGTCCAGCCAGGTACAACTTGGCAACTACGGACTGCCACCAGCCCCCAGCTGCCTCGTCATACCTGGCTGGAACCAAAAATACAGCGAAGCCTATTTTTTTTTTTATTTCTAGAATTATTACTAGAAAAAAAATGACATAGGACTCCGCCATATTTTTGGTCCAGCCAGGTACAACTTGGCAGCTACGGACTGCCACCAGCCCCCAGCTGCCTCGTCATACCTGGCTGTAACCAAAAATACAGCGAAGCCTATTTTTTTTTTATTTCTAGACTTATTTCTAGAAAAAAAATGACATAGGGCTCCGCCATATTTTTGGTCCAGCCAGGTACAACTTGGCAGCTACGGACTGCCACCAGCCCCCAGCTGGCTCGTCATACCTGGCTGGAACCAAAAATACAGCGAAGCCTATTTTTTTTTTATTTCTAGAATTATTTCTAGAAAAAAAATGACATAGAGCTCCGCCATATTTTTGGTCCAGCCAGGTACAACTAGGCAGCTGGGGACTGGAATCCTCAGCATAGAAAGGCCCAAGCGTTCTGGGCCCCCCATGCTGCGAATTGCAGCCCGCAGCCGCCCCAGAAAATGGCGCATTCGTTGAAGCGCCATTTTCTGGCGCTGTATCCAGTCTCTTCCAGTTGCCCTGGTGCCGGTGGCAAACTGGGTAATAAAGGGGTTAATGCCAGCTTTTTATTGGCAGCTGGCACTAAGCCCGAGATTCATAATATAGGGCCAACGTTAGACCCGCCATTAGGAATCTCTGGTAAATAGTCAGAAAATACACACAGAGAAAAATCTTTTTATTTGAAAAAAAAACAAACAAAATTCGGACTCCATCTTTATTGTAAAGATCCGACGTAGTCCACAACGAAGGTCCCACGACGCTCGATCGCCTCCTGACGTAGTCCACAACGAAGATCCCACGACGCTCGATCGCCTCTGCTACATCCAGAGACTGCAGCAAGGGATCAAGTGTCCTCTTGTTGTAGTCTCTGGGATCAACGTCATGGTGCACGGTATGGCACATCATTGCCCTACCATGCACCATGACGCTGATCCCAGGGACTACAACAAGAGGACAGTTGATCCCTTGTTGTAGTCTCTGCGATCAGTGTCATGGTGCACTGTATGGCAATGATCTGCCATACTGTGCACCATGACGCTGATCCCAGAGACTACAACAAGAGGACAGTTGATCCCTTATTGTAGTCTCTGGGATCAGCGTCATGGTGCACGGTATGGCACATCATTGCTATACAGTGCACCATGACACTGATCCCAGAGACTACAACAAGAGGACGGTTGATCCCTTATTGTAGTCTCTGGGATCAGCGTCATGGTGCACGGTATGGCACATCATTGCTATACCGTGCACCATGACACTGATCCCAGAGACTACAACAAGAGGACAGTTGATCCCTTATTGTAGTGTCTGGGATCAGCGTCATGGTGCACGGTATGGCAGATCATTGCTATACAGTGCACCATGACACTGATCCCAGAGACTACAACAAGAGGACAGTTGATCCCTTATTGTAGTCTCTGGGATCAGCGTCATGGTGCACGGTATGGCACATCATTGCTATACAGTGCACCATGACACTGATCCCAGAGACTACAACAAGAGGACAGTTGATCCCTTATTGTAGTCTCTGGGATCAGCGTCATGGTGCACGGTATGGCACATCATTGCTATACAGTGCACCATGACACTGATCCCAGAGACTACAACAAGAGGACAGTTGATCCCTTATTGTAGTCTCTGGGATCAGTGTCATAGTGCACTGTATGGCAATGATCTGCCATACTGTGCACCATGACGCTGATCCCAGAGACTACAACAAGGGATCAAGTGCTCCCTTGTTGTAAGTCTCTGGCGATAGTGGATCCAATCGCCATGGAAACTAAGTGCTGTGATCTATGAGATCACAGCACTTAGGGGGTTAACACAGACCAGGGCACAGCAATCACACAGATGCTGTGCCCTGGCTGTGACACTGCTCCTCTGCACACTCATCTCTATGCTGGGAGATGACTGTGCAGAGGAGCCGACAGAAGCAGCAGGACGGCGCAGGAAGAGGACAGCAACAGAGAAGATAGAAGACAGAGCAGACCGGAGGACAGAGGAAGAAGAGCGGAGGAAAGAGGGACAAGACCGGAGGACAGAGGAGAAGAAAGAAGACAGGTGAGAGGCCTGGAGAAAAGGGGAGAGCAGCATCGGTGGTCACCGGGGAGCGGGAGGAGTGGACCGGAGGGCAGATCAGAGGGGAGGGGGGAGATCCGGAGGGCAGTGAGGAGATCCGGAGGGCAGGGGGCAGATCCGGAGGGCAGGGGGGAGATCCGGAGGGCAGGGGGGAGATCCGGAGGGGAGGGGGGAGATCCGGAGGGCAGGGGGCAGATCCGGAGGGCAGGGGCAGATCCGGAGGGCAGGGGGAGATCCGGAGGGGAGATCAGAGGGCAGCGGGGGAGATCCGGAGGGCAGCGGGGGAGATCCGGAGGGCAGGGGGGGCACATTGGCAGCCAGGGGAGAGAGCAGAGGGCCCGGGATCGGCGGCACTATTGCGGCGGCTTAGGAGGGAGGGGACCCGCCGGTCATGCCGCCCGCTCATCTGATTGGAGGGAGACGCTCTCTCCAATCAAATCTGAGGGGGGGTGACACAGGACCCCTTATCCAGCCAATGCCTGATGCTATCCAGCATCAGGCCTTGGCTGGATTGTAATATCTCACCATGTTTCATTGGTGAGATATTACATTCACTCCGATTGGCAGTTTCACTTTCACTTCACTGCCAATCGGAGCGGTCCTAGCCCCGGGGGGGCTAAGCCACCCCTCCTGGGGTACAGTGCAGGTCCTTCCGTACCTGCGGCTCTATTAACCCTTAGTGACGCGGGTTAATAGAGCCGCAGGACGGGAAACTGGCGAGGACGCAGCATATGCGTCCAAGGTCGGGAACGAACTTGTTTTCAGGACGCATATGCTGCGTCCTGGGTCGTGAAGGGGTTAAAGAACCAAAAATAAAATTGGAAGAAATAGGAAAATTAAACTATAAACTTTTCTTTGTTTTAGTCTTTACCTTATTCTCATAAAATAGTATATCAAATGAATACAGCCAGATCAGAATTGCCACACACTGCACTGATGAGGGGCAATCACCCCGAAACACAGCGTCTGCAGTTTGGGTTTCTGATCTTGCACAAATCCTAAGTCATATTAAAAAGTTTGTTAAAGAGTCGATTATGACTTTAAGGATTGCTACCCTTTTGAGTGGCATTAGAACTTTTCACTTCCTCACTGAAGTGACAATTTGCATATTTCCCAAAGGAGCATTGCAGTTATAAGTCTCCTTATCAGCTTATCTGTCTCCTTATGAAGGCAGGCAGATTCCTCTCCATGAGGAGAATAGCTAGTCCCCCAGACCTGAACACACTTTATAAATCCATCAATAATGGGGGTCAAGAATTACTGAAACACTGCATACATCTAATAGAAATTTTCAGTGCATTAGTGCAAGGCCAACTGTCTGTCCAAGTTTCGGGGTGTGCTTACCGCCACCGGCAAAAATGCTGTAAGTAACCACATTGGCATACCAATATGACTGAAAGCCATGATGTCTAATATTCATCTTCTACCGGGAGCTGTTCTTTCAGTAAGACAGTTGGTCACCTTTCTAAACTATTTACTGAGTATTATTCATATGTATACAGATAAATAACATTTTAAACCAAAATGATAATGATATTACACAAATGAATCACTAAAGCCAAATATTTTATTGAAGATAATTTAACAATATACATGATATAATAATTAGAAATAAATAACACTAATAAATGTAATAGGGGGACACATCCACATAGAGTAAGGTTGCTTTCACATCAGCGGTAATCGCTGATTGCGTCAGTTGCGGTGAAAAAAACGGAAGTGCCGCGATTACCGCATAACGGCCGCACTTGCGGTTCACCTGCGGCAAGCCCCATGCTATGTCTATGGGGCTTGCGGTAAGTGTGCTGCAGGTGCGGCAAGTGCAGTTTCAGCACTTCCGGCAGATGGGGCTGCGATAAAACCACGGCTGCGACTGCGTTTTTTTCGCGGCCGCATCTGCCGAAACCGCAACTGTATCACACTTGCCGCACCTACCGCAAGCCCCATAGACATTGCATGGGGCTTGCCACAGGTGAACCGCAAGTGCGGCCGTTATGTGGTAATCGCGGCAGTTGCGTTTTTTTCACCGCAACTGCCGCTATCAGCGATTACTGCTGATGTGAAAGGGGCCTAATGGTGCCATCACATGCAGCGATGCGATGAACAATTTTGTTAGTGATCACATGCATGCACGATCGCTAACAATATTGTTCAGATTGCTGGTGAGCTGTCACACAGGCAGACTCACCAGTGATCAATGGACCAGAGACATCGTGGAAATTATTTAAATATCGTTTCCATGATGTCTTGCTCCCGCTGCCAGGCTGCAGTAAGCGGGAGCAGGCTGGTCTCCAAGGTAAACTGCGGGCATCTAGGCAGCGTGCGCTGCCTAGATACCCGATGTATACCTTGGTTACCAGTCTACTCCGCTCACCGGATGGTATCCAAGGTACACAGCGGGTAACTAGAGTCCCTAGTTACCCGCTGTGTACCTTGGATACCAGCCGGTGAGCGGAGAAGGCTGGTACCCAAGATATACATCGAGTATCTAGGCTGCACGCGCTGCCTAGTTACCCGCAGTTTACTTTGGATAGCAGCTTCCAGCGCTTGCAGAGAGGCGCTGGGAGCTCGTTTATCGGTAGTCTCCCGGTGTCACACACAGCGATGCTGCGTGTCCACCGGGCAACAAGCGATAGATTTGAGGTCCTGTCCTCAAATCAAACGATGATCAGCCGACTGATCGTTCATCATTTGTAGTGTCACACGCAACAATGTCGTTTCGACATTGTTCAAGCGTCACAGAACACGTGACTTTTGAACGACATCGGCAACGATATCGTTACGTGGCCTTAAGAATAATATAATAAAAAAGTTAAAATATGAAATTCTAACTGTGCAGTAAGTTTTTTCAAGTACAAAATTAGTGCATATCAGGTGCCATAAATAGAAGAGAAGAGACTTCCCTGTATGAAATCAGCCTAATCTCATAAAGTAGTAGACATTTGTGCGATATAAGAATAGGTTATATTTCTATATGTAATCAAGCAAGACGGTGTAGGCACATAAGACAGCACAACTGTCTCTCTTCCACAGTTGCATCTCAATAAATTAGGATATCATCAAAAAGATAATTTATTTCAGTAATTCATCACATAAAGTGAAACAAATATATTATATAGAGTCATTACAAACAGAGTAATCTATTTCAAGTTGTTACTTCTGTTAATGTTGATGATTATGACTTATAGCCAATGAAAACCCAAAGGTCATTATCTTAGAAAATTAAAGTAGGGAGGATGAAGGATCTGAAAGATAAAATATTACCTAAATAAGCATCAGAGGCTTCACCTTGTGTGGTTGTGAGAGTCACAACAATTATAAAAGCATATCACAGCTGCTGCAGTCCGCAGCGTGGTGCATATGGATTAGAAATAATGAAGGGTTAAAAATCTGCCATATTGCACGGGGCGTCAAAGGGTAAATATAATATTGATTTACTAGTCATTGCATTTTAGGGCTCCCTGGCCCCTTCCTAAGTACAAATCAATATCATATTGCCATGTTTCAGAGCAGTTCAGGGAGCCCTAAAACACGTTGACTAGTAAATCAATATTATATGCACCCTTTGATGTCTCAGTGAATATGGCAGCTCTGTTTTTAAGCCTTGATCCTCCCCACTTTAATTTTCTGAGATAATAACTTTTGGGTTTTCATTGGCTGTAAGCCATAATCATCAACATTAACATAAATAAACACTTGAAATAGACCAGTCTGTTTGACTCTATATAATAAATGTGTTTCATTTTTTGTATTGAATTACTAAAAAAATTATTGTTTGATGATATTATAATTTATTGAGATGTGCCTGTAATTGCGGTACCTGATATGCACTAACTTTGCACTTGAACAAATATATACTGCACTTGAATTTAATTATTATAATTAATGATGAGCAAAATTTTATGAACAAGGTTTGCCAATTTCAAATTCAGCACGAGTCTGGCCAAGTTGGATTCGGGATCGGAAACCCAAACACTTAGCTAAAAAGTCAGCGATCTCAGATTTGTTCAGCCTCTGTTTGGTTAAAAACAAGCATTGATTTTCTTCTACCTTATTAAAAAGCAGTTAAATCACACTTAACAAGAACCCTGACCATACACCTGTAAAACCTCAGGGTATGCTCATTAAACCTTATGAATATTCCTCTTCTTCCCCTGCCCACCTCCGTGACAGCGTCATAGCATCTGTGTTTGGTTGCAGTCAAACTATGCCCCACCCACCCTTTGTGGGCAGGAGGGTTCCAGCCAACGGGTCTACCGGCTTGTATCACGCGTGAAGAAAACCTAACTTGGAATGTGTGTAGGCGTTTTGGGGGCCAACTGTGGAACGCAACTGACTGCATAGTGACAGCACCATTAGAAAGGTATGGAATATTGATACATTGCCTAGCCTTTTATAAATTGATCCTTGGATCTACCAGTGAGGGAGTGGGGAGTGGTGAACTGATGCCCCAAAACAGTAGAAATACCCCTAGGGTGGGAACTTAGGAAATTAACAACAATAAGTAGGTGAGGTATATGGATACCGTATATACTCGTGTATAAGCCGAGTTTTTCAGCCCAAAAATTGGGCTGAAAAGTCTCCCCCTCGGCTTATACACGGGTCAATACGGTGGTGGGGGCTGTGTCCGGGGCTGGGGAGGCTGGAGGAGGCGGGGGAGGCTGCTGTATGAGCACCCCATCACGTGGGGCCGCTCATTATATATGCACTGCTTCCCCCTGTCAATCAGCGGCTGTCACGCTGGGAGCGGGAGAGACACTCAGCGTAGGACAACGACGGGGGGGGGGAATAAGGAGTCCCTAAAGCTATGGGCACAAGAGGGAGAGGGTGACCCCTAGTCTTCCTGGGGCTGACCCTGTCTGCCCTGACGTCCCTATACAGTTTCCTCAACTGTCGCCGACCACGAACCTCGTCCCTCTCTGATCCTAGCACTACCTTATCTAAGGATCAGATGGAGAGGTTCACTAGACCCCTCCACTAACAACTAAAGACAAACACAAGGAAAAACAGACAATGGGGAAAGAAAACACTTATCTTGCAGCAGAGCACAGCAACCTCCACAACCTCAGCTTCTGCTGGAGCAAGGATAATGAGTGTCCAAGGAAATATCACCTGCACCGAGGGAGGGCAATGAAACTCCTTATAAAGGTGGGAAGAACCTGCTGGGTCCTAGTGACCCAGAATACTGGTGTAGAAACCAGACCGAGCACAAGACCTTCCCAGCCGTCTCCCCATGATAGGGAGATCTTATCATACCTTCTCTCTATCTACACAGAAGGTAAAAGCCCCTGAAAGACGGACCGTCCTCAAACATTATGGCTGATTGGCCAAACGCTGGGATCGTCTGCGCGTGGTCTCTACCCTGTCATCCGTGCCACCCGTGACAGTACCCCCCCGTCCACGAGTGGCCCCCGGACACTCAGGACCAGGCTTATCCGGATGGGAATGGTGAAAAGCGCGGACCAGCCTAGCGGCGGAGACTTCCGACGCCGGCACCCACATCCGTTCCTCCGGACCGTATCCCCTCCAGTGCACCAAATACTGAAGAGAACGGCGCACCCTGCGAGAATCAACCACCTTTGAGATCTCAAATTCCAAATTCCCCGCTACGCAGATGGGCTCCGGGGGCAAAGGAGACGGGTTAGACGACGGCACATACGGTTTGAGGAGCGACCTATGAAATACATTGTGGATCTTAAGAGCGGGAGGCAACGCAAGACGAAACGCCACGGGATTGATAACGGCGGTTATCTGATAAGGGCCAATAAACCTGGGCCCCAACTTCCAAGAGGGCACCTTCAACTTCACATTCTTGGTAGACAACCACACGTAGTCATTCACACACAGGTCCGGACCTGGCGCACGCTTCCTGTCAGCCATACGTTTGTACCTGTCGCCTAAGAGCTTCAAGCTACTCTGTACCCTCCGCCAAACCGAGGAGAGGGATGAGGTAAATCGGTCCTCCTCAGGAACTCCGGAAGGACTAGTACCACTAAAAGTGCCAAACTGAGGATGAAACCCATATGCACCGAAGAACGGTGACTTGCCAGTGGACTCCTGAAGACGATTATTAAGGGCAAACTCGGCCAAGGGCAAATAACTCGCCCAAGTCTCCTGATTGTCAGAGACAAAACACCTCAGATAAGTCTCCAAATTCTGATTCATACGTTCGGTCTGCCCATTAGACTGAGGATGAAAAGCAGAAGAGAAGGACAAGGCAATTCCTAAACGTGCACAAAAAGCCTTCCAAAACTTGGAGACAAACTGAGTACCACGATCAGAAACCACCTCGGAGGGAACTCCATGAAGCTTCACGATCTCACTTACAAACACCTGTGCCAGTGTCCGAGCATTAGGAAGCGCGGGCAGTGCCACAAAGCGAACCATCTTACTGAATCTATCAACCACTACCAGCACTACCGTCTTGCCTGCAGACGCCGGAAGATCGGTGATAAAATCCATTGACACGTGTCCATGGCCTCTCAGGAATAGACAATGGCAAGAGAGAACCAGCCGGACGGGTATGCGGAACCTTAGCCCGTGCACACACACTACAGGCAGATACGAATTCCGCTACGTCCTTCCTCAACCCCGGCCACCAAAAGCGACGAGATAAAAGATCGAAGGTGGCCCTACTGCCGGGATGCCCTGCCAATACGGAGTCGTGATGCTCTGACAGCACTCTGAGACGCAAAGATGATGGCACAAACAGTCTCCCAGAAGGACAGGAGGCAGGGGCGCCCCCCTGGACCTTCAACACCTCCCCCTCCAGATCAGGGCAAAGAGCAGAAACAACCACCCCCTCCTGTAAGATGGGAACGGGACTTTTATGAGCACTACCACCCGGGAAACTACGCGACAATGCATCAGCCTTCACGTTCTCCACCCCTGGACGGTAAGTGACGGTAAAATTAAATCTCGTGAAAAACAAGGACCACCGGGCCTGCCGGGGATTGAGACGCTTGGCGGACTCAAGGTAAGACAGGTTCTTGTGGTCGGTAATAACCGTGATGGGATGGACAGCCCCTTCCAGCCAGTGACGCCATTCCTCAAAAGCCAATTTAATAGCCAACAGCTCCCTATTACCAACATCATAATTCCTCTCGGCCGACGACAACTTCTTGGAGAAGAACGCGCAGGGCACCCATTTCCCAGGCGAAGGGCCTTGCGACAATACAGCCCCCACCCCCACCTCAGACGCATCCACCTCCACAACGAAGGGCTGAGAAAGATCGGGCTGACGGAGAATAGGTGCGGAAACAAAACAACGCTTTAGGGAGGAGAAAGCCTGGCGAGCAGACTCCGACCACTCGGAAAAATCTGTCCCCTTCCTAGTCATGTCCGTAAGAGGCGTCACCAGCACCGAATAGTTCCTAATAAATTTACGGTAAAAGTTGGTAAACCCCAAAAAACGTTGCAATGCCCGTAGATTGTCCGGTTGTTCCCAGTCCAGCACCGCCCGGACTTTTTCCGGATCCATCCGAAAACCCAACGGCGACAGGAGGTACCCCAAAAAACGTACCTCCTGAACGGCGAAGACACATTTCTCGAGTTTAGCATACAGCTTATTGTCCCGTAAGACCTGTAACACCTGCTTGACATGGGACTGATGCGTCTCCATATCGGGGGAATATATCAAGATATCATCTAAGTAAACAACCACAAATCTACCCACCAAATGATGGAATATGTAATTGACAAAGTGTTGGAAAACCGCAGGGGCATTAGTGAGCCCGAACGGCATTACGAGACTTTCAAAATGGCCGTCCGGGGTATTAAAGGCCGTCTTCCATTCATCCCCCTCTCTGACCCTAATCAGGTTGTAGGCCCCCCTCAAATCCAACTTGGAGAACCATTTAGCACCCACTACCTGACTGAATAAATCAGGGATCAGAGGGAGGGGGTACGGATCACGGACAGTAATCCGATTCAACTCCCGGAAATCCAAGCAAGGACGGAGGCCCCCATCCTTTTTCTTAACAAAAAAGAAACCAGCCGCAACCGGCGAAGTTGAGGGCCTGATGTGACCCGTCTGCAGACTCTCGGAAATGAAATCCTTCATCGCCTGTCTTTCCGGACCCGATATAGTAAACATCCTAGCTTTGGGCAGTTTAGCTCCGGGAACGAGGTTGATTGGGCAATCATATGCCCGATGAGGAGGCAGGTCTTGGCACCCCTTCTCTGAGAACACATCCTCATACTCCGATAGGAACGGGGGCAGAGATACAGCAGACACCACCGAAAATGAGGTAACCAAACAATTCTCAGAACAAAAATCACTCCATTCCACAATGTCCCGGGACTGCCAATCTACTACGGGATTATGTTTAATCAACCATGGCAAGCCCAGGACAATGGGAGCGGGGAGACCGTCTAGAACATAGCAAGATATCGTCTCTTGATGTTGGGATCCAACCGTCAACTTAATGTCATGTACGATATGTGTGAGACTACCCTGAGCAAGAGGTGCTGAGTCGATGGCATAGATACGGATGGGGCGAGACAATAAACAGCAGTTAAGCCCATGAGCGTCTACAAAATGAGCATCCACCATGCTGACCCCCGCACCACTATCCACAAACACAGAAATACCCTCCGTTTTGCCCTCCAGCGCCACCTCCGCACTTAGGAGGAAACGGGAAGTACAAATGGAGGATACACACACCTCCCGTTCGACCACCTCCACACCCCCCATAGTCACATAAGGTCCAGGCACCCCAGTCCGTTTAGGAGTGTAGGGACAGGCCCCGATGAAATGGTCCCCTTTCCCACAGAAGAAACAGACCCCCTTCCCCTTGCCCCGGGAGGTACCGGAGGAGAACCTCGAGGCCGCCGCTCCTCCTAGCTGCATAGGTTCCTCCGCACTCGGGAGGAACGACTCACCCTCCGCGTGACCTCCCGGTAACCAGGAACCACCACGAGAATGGCTCCCAGTAACAGGAGGTCTACTCCTCCGCTCCTGGAGGCGTCTATCCATACGAATAGCTAACGACATAGCCGCCTCCAGGGACGGAGGGGTCTCATAAACCGCCAGAGCATCCTTCAGCCTCTCTGAAAGACCCTGACAAAAGTGACTCCTGAGCGCCGGATCGTTCCACTTCGTGTCCGTAGCCCACCTGCGGAACTCAGAACAATACGATTCCGCCGACCGAGTCCCCTGGCGGAGATGGCGTAACCTGGATTCAGCCAAAGAGACACGGTCAGGGTCATCATATATGAGGCCCAGTGCGTCGAAAAATTCATCCACAGAGCGGAGACAAGTAGAGTCCTGTGGCAGAGAGAAAGCCCAGGACTGGGGATCTCCCTGCAGTAGCGACATAATAATTCCTACACGCTGCTGCTCATCACCAGTGGAATAAGGCCTAAGCCTAAAATATAATTTACAGGCTTCTTTGAACACAGTAAACTTATCTCTACCTCCTGAAAACCTGTCAGGGAGGTCAACCTTAGGTTCAGGTCTGGCCTGACCCAATGCTTGATTCCCCAAGACACCATTTTGCGGCTGCGGGCCCTGTAAAGCCGACCGAAGGTCCGCAACCTCCAAAGACAGGGACTGCAGCTGCTGGGCCAAAGCAGACACAGGATCCATAAGGAAAGGAAGAAAAATCGGTTCCTCCCCTGTCCTTCAGTTACAGTATTGGCAGGTGATAATGTCACGCTGGGAGCGGGAGAGACACTCAGCGTAGGACAACGACGGGGGGGGGGGAATAAGGAGTCCCTAAAGCTATGGGCACAAGAGGGAGAGGGTGACCCCTAGTCTTCCTGGGGCTGACCCTGTCTGCCCTGACGTCCCTATACAGTTTCCTCAACTGTCGCCGACCACGAACCTCGTCCCTCTCTGATCCTAGCACTACCTTATCTAAGGATCAGATGGAGAGGTTCACTAGACCCCTCCACTAACAACTAAAGACAAACACAAGGAAAAACAGACAATGGGGAAAGAAAACACTTATCTTGCAGCAGAGCACAGCAACCTCCACAACCTCAGCTTCTGCTGGAGCAAGGATAATGAGTGTCCAAGGAAATATCACCTGCACCGAGGGAGGGCAATGAAACTCCTTATAAAGGTGGGAAGAACCTGCTGGGTCCTAGTGACCCAGAATACTGGTGTAGAAACCAGACCGAGCACAAGACCTTCCCAGCCGTCTCCCCATGATAGGGAGATCTTATCATACCTTCTCTCTATCTACACAGAAGGTAAAAGCCCCTGAAAGACGGACCGTCCTCAAACATTATGGCTGATTGGCCAAACGCTGGGATCGTCTGCGCGTGGTCTCTACCCTGTCATCCGTGCCACCCGTGACAGTACCCCCCCGTCCACGAGTGGCCCCCGGACACTCAGGACCAGGCTTATCCGGATGGGAATGGTGAAAAGCGCGGACCAGCCTAGCGGCGGAGACTTCCGACGCCGGCACCCACATCCGTTCCTCCGGACCGTATCCCCTCCAGCGCACCAAATACTGAAGAGAACGGCGCACCCTGCGAGAATCAACCACCTTTGAGATCTCAAATTCCAAATTCCCCGCTACGCAGATGGGCTCCGGGGGCAAAGGAGACGGGTTAGACGACGGCACATACGGTTTGAGGAGCGACCTATGAAATACATTGTGGATCTTAAGAGCGGGAGGCAACGCAAGACGAAACGCCACGGGATTGATAACGGCGGTTATCTGATAAGGGCCAATAAACCTGGGCCCCAACTTCCAAGAGGGCACCTTCAACTTCACATTCTTGGTAGACAACCACACGTAGTCATTCACACACAGGTCCGGACCTGGCGCACGCTTCCTGTCAGCCATACGTTTGTACCTGTCGCCTAAGAGCTTCAAGCTACTCTGTACCCTCCGCCAAACCGAGGAGAGGGATGAGGTAAATCGGTCCTCCTCAGGAACTCCGGAAGGACTAGTACCACTAAAAGTGCCAAACTGAGGATGAAACCCATATGCACCGAAGAACGGTGACTTGCCAGTGGACTCCTGAAGACGATTATTAAGGGCAAACTCGGCCAAGGGCAAATAACTCGCCCAAGTCTCCTGATTGTCAGAGACAAAACACCTCAGATAAGTCTCCAAATTCTGATTCATACGTTCGGTCTGCCCATTAGACTGAGGATGAAAAGCAGAAGAGAAGGACAAGGCAATTCCTAAACGTGCACAAAAAGCCTTCCAAAACTTGGAGACAAACTGAGTACCACGATCAGAAACCACCTCGGAGGGAACTCCATGAAGCTTCACGATCTCACTTACAAACACCTGTGCCAGTGTCCGAGCATTAGGAAGCGCGGGCAGTGCCACAAAGCGAACCATCTTACTGAATCTATCAACCACTACCAGCACTACCGTCTTGCCTGCAGACGCCGGAAGATCGGTGATAAAATCCATTGACACGTGTCCATGGCCTCTCAGGAATAGACAATGGCAAGAGAGAACCAGCCGGACGGGTATGCGGAACCTTAGCCCGTGCACACACACTACAGGCAGATACGAATTCCGCTACGTCCTTCCTCAACCCCGGCCACCAAAAGCGACGAGATAAAAGATCGAAGGTGGCCCTACTGCCGGGATGCCCTGCCAATACGGAGTCGTGATGCTCTGACAGCACTCTGAGACGCAAAGATGATGGCACAAACAGTCTCCCAGAAGGACAGGAGGCAGGGGCGCCCCCCTGGACCTTCAACACCTCCCCCTCCAGATCAGGGCAAAGAGCAGAAACAACCACCCCCTCCTGTAAGATGGGAACGGGACTTTCATGAGCACTACCACCCGGGAAACTACGCGACAATGCATCAGCCTTCACGTTCTCCACCCCTGGACGGTAAGTGACGGTAAAATTAAATCTCGTGAAAAACAAGGACCACCGGGCCTGCCGGGGATTGAGACGCTTGGCGGACTCAAGGTAAGACAGGTTCTTGTGGTCGGTAATAACCGTGATGGGATGGACAGCCCCTTCCAGCCAGTGACGCCATTCCTCAAAAGCCAATTTAATAGCCAACAGCTCCCTATTACCAACATCATAATTCCTCTCGGCCGACGACAACTTCTTGGAGAAGAACGCGCAGGGCACCCATTTCCCAGGCGAAGGGCCTTGCGACAATACAGCCCCCACCCCCACCTCAGACGCATCCACCTCCACAACGAAGGGCTGAGAAAGATCGGGCTGACGGAGAATAGGTGCGGAAACAAAACAACGCTTTAGGGAGGAGAAAGCCTGGCGAGCAGACTCCGACCACTCGGAAAAATCTGTCCCCTTCCTAGTCATGTCCGTAAGAGGCGTCACCAGCACCGAATAGTTCCTAATAAATTTACGGTAAAAGTTGGTAAACCCCAAAAAACGTTGCAATGCCCGTAGATTGTCCGGTTGTTCCCAGTCCAGCACCGCCCGGACTTTTTCCGGATCCATCCGAAAACCCAACGGCGACAGGAGGTACCCCAAAAAACGTACCTCCTGAACGGCGAAGACACATTTCTCGAGTTTAGCATACAGCTTATTGTCCCGTAAGACCTGTAACACCTGCTTGACATGGGACTGATGCGTCTCCATATCGGGGAATATATCAAGATATCATCTAAGTAAACAACCACAAATCTACCCACCAAATGATGGAATATGTAATTGACAAAGTGTTGGAAAACCGCAGGGGCATTAGTGAGCCCGAACGGCATTACGAGACTTTCAAAATGGCCGTCCGGGGTATTAAAGGCCGTCTTCCATTCATCCCCCTCTCTGACCCTAATCAGGTTGTAGGCCCCCCTCAAATCCAACTTGGAGAACCATTTAGCACCCACTACCTGACTGAATAAATCAGGGATCAGAGGGAGGGGGTACGGATCACGGACAGTAATCCGATTCAACTCCCGGAAATCCAAGCAAGGACGGAGGCCCCCATCCTTTTTCTTAACAAAAAAGAAACCAGCCGCAACCGGCGAAGTTGAGGGCCTGATGTGACCCGTCTGCAGACTCTCGGAAATGAAATCCTTCATCGCCTGTCTTTCCGGACCCGATATAGTAAACATCCTAGCTTTGGGCAGTTTAGCTCCGGGAACGAGGTTGATTGGGCAATCATATGCCCGATGAGGAGGCAGGTCTTGGCACCCCTTCTCTGAGAACACATCCTCATACTCCGATAGGAACGGGGGCAGAGATACAGCAGACACCACCGAAAATGAGGTAACCAAACAATTCTCAGAACAAAAATCACTCCATTCCACAATGTCCCGGGACTGCCAATCTACTACGGGATTATGTTTAATCAACCATGGCAAGCCCAGGACAATGGGAGCGGGGAGACCGTCTAGAACATAGCAAGATATCATCTCTTGATGTTGGGATCCAACCGTCAACTTAATGTCATGTACGATATGTGTGAGACTACCCTGAGCAAGAGGTGCTGAGTCGATGGCATAGATACGGATGGGGCGAGACAATAAACAGCAGTTAAGCCCATGAGCGTCTACAAAATGAGCATCCACCATGCTGACCCCCGCACCACTATCCACAAACACAGAAATACCCTCCGTTTTGCCCTCCAGCGCCACCTCCGCACTTAGGAGGAAACGGGAAGTACAAATGGAGGATACACACACCTCCCGTTCGACCACCTCCACACCCCCCATAGTCACATAAGGTCCAGGCACCCCAGTCCGTTTAGGAGTGTAGGGACAGGCCCCGATGAAATGGTCCCCTTTCCCACAGAAGAAACAGACCCCCTTCCCCTTGCCCCGGGAGGTACCGGAGGAGAACCTCGAGGCCGCCGCTCCTCCTAGCTGCATAGGTTCCTCCGCACTCGGGAGGAACGACTCACCCTCCGCGTGACCTCCCGGTAACCAGGAACCACCACGAGAATGGCTCCCAGTAACAGGAGGTCTACTCCTCCGCTCCTGGAGGCGTCTATCCATACGAATAGCTAACGACATAGCCGCCTCCAGGGACGGAGGGGTCTCATAAACCGCCAGAGCATCCTTCAGCCTCTCTGAAAGACCCTGACAAAAGTGACTCCTGAGCGCCGGATCGTTCCACTTCGTGTCCGTAGCCCACCTGCGGAACTCAGAACAATACGATTCCGCCGACCGAGTCCCCTGGCGGAGATGGCGTAACCTGGATTCAGCCAAAGAGACACGGTCAGGGTCATCATATATGAGGCCCAGTGCGTCGAAAAATTCATCCACAGAGCGGAGACAAGTAGAGTCCTGTGGCAGAGAGAAAGCCCAGGACTGGGGATCTCCCTGCAGTAGCGACATAATAATTCCTACACGCTGCTGCTCATCACCAGTGGAATAAGGCCTAAGCCTAAAATATAATTTACAGGCTTCTTTGAACACAGTAAACTTATCTCTACCTCCTGAAAACCTGTCAGGGAGGTCAACCTTAGGTTCAGGTCTGGCCTGACCCAATGCTTGATTCCCCAAGACACCATTTTGCGGCTGCGGGCCCTGTAAAGCCGACCGAAGGTCCGCAACCTCCAAAGACAGGGACTGCAGCAGCTGGGCCAAAGCAGACACAGGATCCATAAGGAAAGGAAGAAAAATCGGTTCCTCCCCTGTCCTTCAGTTACAGTATTGGCAGGTGATAATGTCACGCTGGGAGCGGGAGAGACACTCAGCGTAGGACAACGACGGGGGGGGGGGAATAAGGAGTCCCTAAAGCTATGGGCACAAGAGGGAGAGGGTGACCCCTAGTCTTCCTGGGGCTGACCCTGTCTGCCCTGACGTCCCTATACAGTTTCCTCAACTGTCGCCGACCACGAACCTCGTCCCTCTCTGATCCTAGCACTACCTTATCTAAGGATCAGATGGAGAGGTTCACTAGACCCCTCCACTAACAAATAAAGACAAACACAAGGAAAAACAGACAATGGGGAAAGAAAACACTTATCTTGCAGCAGAGCACAGCAACCTCCACAACCTCAGCTTCTGCTGGAGCAAGGATAATGAGTGTCCAAGGAAATATCACCTGCACCGAGGGAGGGCAATGAAACTCCTTATAAAGGTGGGAAGAACCTGCTGGGTCCTAGTGACCCAGAATACTGGTGTAGAAACCAGACCGAGCACAAGACCTTCCCAGCCGTCTCCCCATGATAGGGAGATCTTATCATACCTTCTCTCTATCTACACAGAAGGTAAAAGCCCCTGAAAGACGGACCGTCCTCAAACATTATGGCTGATTGGCCAAACGCTGGGATCGTCTGCGCGTGGTCTCTACCCTGTCATCCGTGCCACCCGTGACAGCGGCAGGGGGAAGCAGTGCATATCTGGCCCCCAAATGCTGGCACTTGCCCCCCCTCTGTGTAAGGACTCCCCTGCTGCTTATCTTACCATCCCCGGTCTTCTGCACAGCGCCGGTCCTCGGTGCTCCGTCCTCAATGCTCCCGTCCGGCTGCATCCGGGATCCCCGGCCGTCGCAGGCATATGATGTCATCGTGCGACGGCCGGGGATCCCGGATGCAGCGAGGTCGGGAGCATGGAGGACGGAGCACAGAAGAACGGCGCTGTACAGAAGACCAGGGTTGGTAAGTTAAGCAGCGGGGGGGGCCTTACAAGGAGGGAGGGGGCGAGTGCCAGCATTTGGGGGCCTGTATACCCATGGGGCTGCTATATACCCCTGGGGATGCTATATACCCCTGGGGCTGCTGTATACCCCTGGGGCTGCTATATACCCCTGGAGCTGCTGTATACCACACCACTGGGGCTGCTATATACCACTGGGGCTACTGTATATACTGCTGGGGCCTGTATATACCACTGGGGAGGCTGCTGTAATACTGCTGGGGTCTGTATATACCACTGGGGAGGCTGCTGTATACCACTGGGGCTGCTGTATATACTGCTGGGGCCTGTATACCACTGGGGCTGCTGTATATACTGCTGGGGCCTGTATACCACTGGGGCTGCTGTATATACTGCTGGGGCCTGTATACCACTGGGGCTGCTGTATATACTGGTGGGGTCTGTATATACCACTGGGGAGGCTGCTGTATACCACTGGGGCTGCTGTATATACTGCTGGGGCCTGTATATGCCACTGAGGAGGCTGCTGTATACTACCACTGGGGAGGCTGCTGTATACTACCACTGGGGGGGCCTGTATACCACACTGCTGGGGGCTGTATACCTGTGCTGGGGTCCACCCTCGGCTTATACACAAGTCAATAGGTTTTCCCAGGTTTTGGGGGCAAAAGTAGGGGGTCGGCTTATACACGGGTCGGCTTATACACAAGTATATACGGTAATAAATGGATCTGTGCAGGATACTATGTAATAAGTAATAGTTACTATATGTAATACTTTTGTATCTCCAATGTTGGCCTACCTTAACTTTTACTAATTTTAGCATAATGCGCATGCGTGAACATCTGACCAATCCGGTCATTACTACCATACATGCGCAGTACAAAGAGTAGAATGCCGTAATGGCGGCGGTGACAGCGGCTGCAAGCATTACACACCTGGCTTATGAGACAATTTTTGTATTGATAATACTTTTTTATGTGTTTCCAAAGGTGCACAGTCTTTAGTCTTGATGTCAATTATGGATCAATATTTAATATGAAGCACAGCTGTTATCATTCACAATGCACTATAGCACTTTATGGGCAATTGTAAGCCCCTTTTATGTATACACTTGATATTGTCATGTTTAATCATGTATTTTAATGTAATATTGCATTTAATTATGTAATTATATATAATCACTATTGTAATCACTATGCCGTATAAAAAATGCTCATTTTCTTTCATTGCACTTTGTATTTGACAAAGGTGTCACGCACATCGAAAAGTCTTACTACTTTGGGCTTATTAAAAAGTCAATGTTTTCACTCATTTTTTTGAGTGCTGCCTGAATTTCTTTACCTAGTATTGACCTACAGTTGGACACTGTTTTCTCAGGATTCATTGCACCATTTGATAAGTATAAGTTTGTGCTGTTCTGTTTTTCTATTTTTTTATGTATATGTGTACAGTACATATATGGGCCAGTGATGGGTATACATATGTGTGTGATGATGAGTGTATATGTCATCACACACACATATATACACATTTACACACATATATAAATACACATACAAACACATCATTACACACATATATATACACATATACACACAAACATATCTCCCGTGTTTCCCCGAAAATAAGTCACCCCCGAATATAAGTCAGGGCAGGGCTGGCGCAGAATTTTCCAATATAAGTCATACCCCGAATATAAGACAGGGTGACTTATTTTCGGGGAATAAGGTATAAGACGGGGGGTGGGGGGGCGCTGCGCAGTATTTCCTACCTTGTCCCCCGTTCTGCAATGCCTCCGGTGTCCTCCGTGCCGACTGCTGTGTTGCCTCCTCGATCCTCTTCTTCTGTGCTGGGATATCCTCTGTGCCTTCTGGTGGGGTCCTCGCTCCGTTCCCGGTCTGCTGTGCCTTGTGGTTCCCCCTGCTTCAGTTCCATCATCATCGGTGCTGGGGGCCGCCATCTTCCTTCTTCCCTCCTCCCCCGGCCAGTGATGTCAGAGTGATGTCAGTGTAGGCCGCTCTGTGATTGGCTTAGCAGGCTTAGCACCCGTGACACGTGATCACGGGTGCTAGCCAATCACAGCGCAGCCTGCACTGACATCACTGGCCAGGGGCAGAGGGAAGAAGGAAGATGGCGGCCCCAGAAACTGAAGCAGGGGGAACCACAAGGCACAGCAGACCGGGAACGGAGCGAGGACCCCACCAGAAGGCACAGAGGACATCCCAGCACAGAAGAAGAGGATCGAGGAGGCAGCACAGCGGTCGGCACGGAGGACACCGGAGGCACTGAAGAACGGGGAAGAAGGTAGGAAGCTGTATGTATGTGTATATATGTGTGTGTGTGTGTGTGTATATATGTGTGTATATGTGTGTATGTATGGGTATGTGTATGTAAGTAGGCTGGTGGCTGCCAATATAAGCCATACCCCGAAAATAAGACATGGGGCCACTTTTGGCCCCCCAAAAAATATAAGTGTCTTATTTTCGGGGAAACACGGTATATATGCACACATATTATCACACACATACAGTGCTTTGTGAAAGTATTTGGCCCCCTTGAACTTTTCAACCTTTTGCCACATTTTAGGCTTCAAACAGAAAGATATAAATTCTAATTTTTTTTTATTGGATATTTTAAACTTTTTTAACAAATAAAAAACTGAAAAGTGGGGCGTGCAATATTATTCGACCCCTTTACTTTCAGTGCAGCAAACTCACTCTAGAAGTTCAGTGAGGATCTCTGAATGATTCAATGTTGTCCTAAATGACTGTTAATGATAAATACAACCAATCAAAACACAGAAGGAACAGGGGCACCAATGCTGCCGGCTTATCGGAGAGAACGCTCTGGAGCGACCGATGTTCGGCCAGTCACTAGGCAACATACAATATAGTCTTGAAATAAGTAAGACCGCACTCACCGGTCTGTTGCTGTGCTTTTATTCAGGGTGCAATATTCACATGGTGCAGGGAGGGGGGGTGTATAGCTAAGGTGACACCTCACCTCAGCTATAAACCCCCATCCTTGCACCATGTGAATATTGCACCCTGAATAAAAGCACAGCAACAGACCGGTGAGTGCCGTCTTCCTTATTTCAAGACAATGATAAATACAACCCCTGGCAAAAATTAAGCAATCACCGGGTTCAGAGGATGTTTACTTAGTTGTTTAATGTTGTAGAAAAAAAGCAGATTACAGACATGGCACAAAACTAAAGTCATTTCAAATGGCAATTTCATGGCTTTAAGAAACACTAAAAGAAATTAAGCTAAAAAATGTGGTAGTCAGTAAGTGTAATTTTATTGAGACAAAGCAAAGGGAAAAAATTATGGAATCACTCAATTATGAGGAAAAAATTATGGGATCACGAAAACCAATCACACAAAAGAACACTCCAATACATCACTAGTATTTTGTTGCTCCACCTCTGGCTTTAATAACAGCTTGCAGTCTCTGAGACATGGACTTAATGAGTGACAAACAGTACTCTTCATCAATCTGGCTCCAACTTTCTCTGATTGCAGTTGTCAGATCAGCTTTGCAGGTGTGAGCCTTGTCATGGACCATTTTTTTCAACTTCCACCAAAGATTTTCAATTGGATTGAGATCCGGACTATTTGAAGGCCATGACATTAACCTTATACGTCTTCTTTCAAGGAATGTTTTCACAGTTTTTGCTCTATGGCAGGATGCATTATCATTTTGATAAATGGTTTCATCATCCCCAAACATCATTTCAACTGATGGGATAGAAAAGTGTCCAAAATATCAATGTAAACTTGGGAATTTATTGAAGATGTAATGACAGCCATCTCCCCAGTGCCTTTACCTGACATGAAGCCCCATATCATCAATGGCTGTGGAAATTTGCATGTTCTCTTCAGCCAGTCATCTTTATAAACCTCATTGGAACGGCACCAAACAAACGTTCCAGCATCATCACCTTGCCCAATGCAGATTTGCGATTCATCACTGAATAAGAATTTCATCCAGTCATCGACAGTCCACGATTGCTTTTCCTTAGCCCATTGTATCCTTGTTTTTTTCTGTTTAGCTGTTAATGATGGCTTTTGTTTAGCTTTTCTGTATGTAAATCCCTTTCCTTTAGGTGGTTTCTTACAGTTCGGTCACAGGTGTTGACTCCAGTTTCCTCCCATTCGTTCCTCACTTGTTTTATAGTGCATTTCCTGTTTTGAGACATATTGCTTTAAGTATCTGGTCTTGACGCTTTGATGTCTTCCTTGGTCTAGCAGTATGTTTTCCTTTAACAACCTTCCCAACCTTTGTTTGTATTTGGTCCAGATGTTGGACATAGCTGACTGTGATCAACCAACATCTTTTGAAACATTGCATGATGATTTACCCTCTTTTAAGAGTTTGATAATCCTCCCCTTTGTTTCAATTGACATCTCTCATGTTGCAGCCATGATTCATGTCAGTCCACTTGGTGCAACAGCTCTCCAAGATGTGATCACTCCTTTTTAGATGCAGACTAACGAGCAGATCTTATTTGATGCTTGTGTTAGTTTTGAGAATGAAAAATTACAAGGTGAATCCATCATTTTTTCCTCATAATTGAGTGATTCCATAATTTTTTCCCTCTGCTTGGTCTGAAAAAAAATTAAACTTACTGACTACCACATTTTTTATCTTGATTTCTTTTAGTGCTTCTTAAAGCCATGAAGTCGCCATTTGAAATGACTTTTGTGAGTTTTGTGCCATGTCTGTGATCTGCTTTTTTCTTACAACATTAAACAACTGAATGAACATCTTCCGAATGCTGATTGGCTGAACTGCAAGGTCCTTTTCCCCATCTTCTCCCGGTGGTCTCGGAGGTCCTGTAACAGCCGGAAGTCTTCGGTCCCGGTCCCGGTCCAGGAGTACAGGAGGTGAGTATTAATGTTTATTGTTTTTAACCCCTTACATTAACTTTTAGGGTACGTTTGTAGTATATCTGTATAGATACACTGCAAAAGTACAGGGACTCGCTACCCCCGAGTAATTCCTAAGGAAACTCGGCGAGTAGCGAGTCCCCCGAGTCCGCTACTATTCAGGTGAGTCCCGAATAGTAGCGAGGAATTCGCCCATCACTATTGCTGACCAATGGGATCCTACCACTTTGCTCCTCAGAGATTCTGAGATCAGGGCTGCAGTCCATCCTGAATGGAGCAGGGTTGTGCATTCTTGGCCACGGCTCAATTTATTATCTATAGAACTACTGAGCGCTGTACTCGGCTACTTCAATCATTTTCACAGACAATCAATAGAGCAGATGTTGAGCATGCGCACCTCTAATCTATTCATGGCTGAGCTGCTGTCCCGTTCTCAGGATCACTGGGGCTCCCAGTGTTCAAACCTCCACACTAAGTTATTCCCTATCATCGTGATCAGGGATAAGTTTTTCTTTTTTTTTTTAAAGAACCCTTTAACCCCTTTACCACCCAGCCCTAATGACCAGGCCATATTTTGCAATTCTGACCAGTGTCACTTTATGAGGTTATAACTCTGGAATGCTTCAATAGATCCCAGTGATTCTCAGATTTTTTTTTGTGACATATTGGACTTCATGTTAGTGGTAAATTTAGGATAATAGTTTTGCATTTATTTGCTAAAAAAAAAACAGAAATTTGGTGACAATTTTGAAAATTTTGCAATTTTCAAACCTTGAATTTTTATACTGTTAAACTGGAGAGCTATGTCACACAAAATAGTTAATAAATAACATTTCCCACATGTCTACTTCAGCACAATTTTGGAAGCCAAATTTGTTTTTGTTAGGAAGTTAGAAGGGTTCAAAGTTCATCAGCAATTTCTTATTTTTGCAAGAAAATTTACAAAGCCACTTTTTTTAGGGACCACATCACATTTGAAGTGAATTTGAGAGGCCTAGATGACGGAAAACACCTAAAAGGGATACCATTCCAAAAACTGCACCTCTGAAACTATTCAAAACCACATTCAAGCTGATTATTAACCCTTCAGGTACTTCACATGAACTAAAACAATGTGGAAGGAAAAAAAATTAACATTTTACTTTTACCAACAAAAATGTACTCTAGCCTCAAATGTTGCATTTTTATAAAGGTAACAGCAGAAAATGGACCCTAAAATTTGTTATGTAATTTTTCCAGAGTACGTCGACATCCCACACGTGGTTAAAAGCAACTGTTCGGGCAAACGGCAAGGCTTGGAAGGGAAGGAGTGACATTTGACCCTTCAAGCAGAAAATTAGCTGGAAACATTATCTGACATTGGGTTGTGTTTGGATAGCCCCTGTGTGCCTAAACAGTGACAATTCCTCTCAAGTGACCCAATTTTGAAAACTAGCTCCCTCAGAGAATCTATCCAGATGTGTTATGAGCACTTTGTACCCCCGCGTGCTTCATAGAATTTTAAAAGGTTGAGCCGTGAAAGTGAATAAGTCTTTTTTTCCACTAAACTGTTCTTTTAGCCTCAATTTTTTAATTTTTTAATTTTAATAATGGCAAGAGGATAAAATGGATCCCAAAATTTGTTAGGCAATTTGTCCTGAGTACGCTAATACCATATATGTGGTTGCAAACTACTGTTTTGCGCATGGCAATGTGTGAAGGGAGGGAGTGACATTTTGAAATGCAGATTTTGATGAAATGGTCTATGGGTCATGTCACATTTAGAGAGTCCCTGTGTGCCTAAACAGTGGAAATCCCCACATTTTGGAAACTAGACCCATAAGGAATTTATCTAGATGTGTGGAGAGCACCTTGAATTCCCAGGTGCTTCACAGATTTTTATAACTTTGAGCTGTGAAAATGAAAATATGGAGGCTAAAAGAAGACATATGTGGAAAAAAAAAGGATTTTTCCATTTTCACACAGGCAACATGATAAAACGGATTCCAAAATATTTTTTGAAATGTCTCCTGAGTATGCTGATACTACATATGTGGTATGAAAACAATATTTGGGTCCATGCCTGGGGTCGGAAAGGAAGGAGTAATGTTTTTGATTGGCCATCTGGTATCTGAATTTTAGGCTATACGCCGACGTCTTTTGCCACAAATTTACTACATTTTTTCTTTGTATGTTTGACAATTCCGCAGTACAGCACCTTCTCTGCAAAGTGTGTGGGAAATTAGAAAGGTTGCGCCCATGCTGTAGATTTTCCCTTGGTGGAAATGGTGTGCATATTCCAGCGGAAAAATCTGCAGCATGTCTGATTCTTTTAGAGAATTTTGCCCTGAGCATGTTTGAAAAACTGATATATACAACTCTATAAAAACGCTTATATAAAAACTGTATATATACAAATTAAAATCCCCCGCCCATGGAACACACATGATATAATTAGATGTGAATAAACATTAACCATTTATATAGCAGGTTGAAGAAACCTGCTGAATCAAGCTGCAATCTTACATTTATATATACACACAATTTTAACAAAATTACAAACTTTTGTTATTGGGAAAATGTTTGGTTATATATACAAAGGTTTATTGATTATCAATAAGGAATGAATCCCTTTAAACAAACCTTGTTGTTTATTTCCCCCTATTGCTATTAAATATATATTAATTCTATATAGAATAACAATAAATAAAGCAAGAAATGAAGGTGACCCTGCTCAAAAGAGCTTACAATCTACAACAGGATGGGGGTTGCACAAGGTACAGGGGCTTATTGCACTCATGGTTCAGGCATCTTGAGGAAATGGGGCATAGAAATAAGCTTACATGGATGGTCATCAGACAATCTGTGTAGACCTTTTTGGTTTGGTGGAGTTTGTAGAAGAGTAATGTCAAGAGAGATAGCCCATTCACTATCTACAGTACAAAGGACTTCTATTAGGGAGTATGATAGGCCGCCTTAAAAAGATGTGTTTTTAGGGATCGTCTGAAGCAATGCAAGTTGTGGATAGTCCTGATTTCTTGGGGTAAAGCATTCCAGAGGATTGGTGCAGCTTTGGAGAGGTTTTGGAGCCGGGAGTGGGAGGATCGGATTAGTGCAGATGTTAGTCGAAGGTCATTTGAAGAACGTAGAGAACGGGTGGGGTGATAGACTGAGATGAGGGAGGAGATGTAGGGGGGTGCTGCACTGTGAAGAGCTTTGTGGGTGAGAAGAAGCAATTTGAATTTGATCCTGTAGTGTGCGGGCAGCCAGTGCAATGACTGGCACAGAGCAGAGGCATCTGAGTAACGATTGGCCAGATGGGTGATCCTGGCAGCTGCATTAAGGATGGACTGGAGAGGAGAAAGTCTGGTGAGGCCGCTTAATAAACAATTGCAATAGGCAAGGCGGGTATGGATTAGGGCCACGGTGAGTATTTTTGTTGTTTCCATGGTGAGAAAGGGGCGGACTCTAGAGATATTCTTCAGGTGCAAGCGACAGGAGCGGACGAGAGATTATGTGTGGGAGGAGAAGGAGAGATCGGTGTCAAACATAACACCCAGACAGCAAGCCTGCTGCCTAGGCGTTATCGTGGTGCTGCAAACTGAGAGAGAGATGTCTGATTTAGGGAGGTTAGTGGATGGGGGGAGCAGAAGAAGTTCAGTTTTGGAAAGGTTTAGTTTCAAATAGAGAGCGGACATGATATTGGAAACTGCAGCTAGACAGTCATTGGTGTTTTTTAATACCACAGGGGTAAGGTCAGGGGCTGAAGTGTATAGTTGTGTGTCATCAGCATAAAGATGGTACTGAAAGCCAAATCTGCTGATGGTGTGTCCAATCGGGGCTGTGTAGAGAGAGAAGAGGAGAGGGCCAAGGACTGAACCCTGAGGGACTCCAATAGTGAGAGGAAGAGGGGAAGAAGTGGAGCCAGCAAAAGATACACTGAAAAAGCGGTCAGAAAGATAGGAGGAGAGCCAGGAGAGAGCAGTGTCCTTTATGCCAATGGAGTGCAGCATAGAGAATAGGAGCTGATGGTCGACAGTGTTAAAAGCTGCAGAGAGGTCAAGGAGAATAAGCAGAGAGTGGTCACCATTACGTTTTGCTGTCAGAAGATCATTGATCACTTTCATGAGGGCAGTTTATGTAGAGTGAAGGGGGCGGAAACCAGACTGTAATGGATCTAGCAGACAGTGAGCGGAGAGGTAACGGGTGAGGCGGGAGTAGACCAGGCACTCCAGGAGTTTAGAGATGAAGGGGAGATTGGAGACTGGTCTGTAGTTATTTGTGCAGGATGGGTTGAGAGAGGTTTTCTTTAATAATGGAGTAATGATCGAGTGTTTGAAGGAGGACGGGAAGATGCCAGAAGAGAGGGAGAGATGAGTGGTGATGACTGGAGAGAGGGACTGGAGCAGGTGTGAGGGAATGGGGTCAGTAGTGCATGTGGTGGGACTAGAGGCTTCCCTTAGATCTCCTCACCTATTGTGGGCTCTGGAACCATGTCCTTCTTGTCACAAGGCTCCTCTACATCTCATGGTTCAGGACCTTTCCCTGACCTCACAGGCCATGTGACTAAGAGGAGGTCTGCTTATCTGTGTTCCGTCACACCCACAGGAGGATCCAGGTTAGACAACCACTCCCCTGATATCTAACCTGTAGCCCCAACACATGCCGTACCAGAGCCCTGGAACCGCAAGTCCCAGCACCAACCCCTGTGGGGCAGTCAACCGCTGCACCACAGGTCAAATATTTTTTTGGGACACATCTATAGTCCTTTGACAATATTTTTTGGAGTATGGGGTCCTGGTGTAAAATAGGCATGAATTTATGTATTAATTTTACAATCTTGTAATAATCCTGACTATAACTAATGGAAAATGTGGGAAGGCAATTACTGTATTTATGAATTAATTTTCACTGGCCCCTGCACCCCCAGTGTTTGAAAGCAGGAGACCGTCCTGTGTACCATTATTTTGTGTCCGGGTCAACAACAGGGAGTCACGACATCGTAGCTCTACTTTAGAATAGGCTCTATTAACACAATGTACTGAATATCCACTATTTAATAATCGTTCTTTATGCAAACTGATTCAGACCTAAAATTATTATCAGTTGAGCACGCTCGTTTAGCGCTAATGAATTCATCGACAGGTAAATTCTACACCACATGTCGTGGGTGACAGCTCCCAGCATGCAGAAGAGCATTACCGCTCACTGGTTTGCGATATAAGATAGTGTGAATATTACCAGTTTTCGTACACCCCCGTAAGGTGATATCTAAATATGGGGCGGTGTCTCCATGTACATCATGTGTGAATAATATATTATATGGATTGTTATTAATATACTCCATAAACTGTGCCAAAGTGTTGGAAGTTTGGGGAGACACACCGTCGACACCATTCCAAATAATGATGATGTCATCGATGTACCTCCCCCACCACCTTACCTAGTTGAGAAATGGATTGTTGTAAGAATGTATATATTTCCTTTCCCAGAGCATCATATGAAAGTTTGCCAAAGATGGGGAAAAATTAACCGCAATCGGGCAACCGCACAACTGCATATAATATTGAGAATCAAACAGGAAATAATTTGTCTTTAAAAGATGTACAGCGCACATGATAATATAGCACTTAACATCCTGGGAATATACTGTTGACTCCGACAAAACATTAGAAAGTGCTTCAATGGCACGATTGTGCGGTATACACGAGTAAATAGAAACAATGTCGCAAGTGACCCATGTATACCCATTCACCCATGTCATATCCTGCACCTCACTATGCAGCTGTTTTGAATTCTTTATGGTGCCAATAGAACTACATAGAAGTGGTTGGAGCATGGAGTCTAGCTATTCTGAGAGTTTCTCATTGACTCCCCCTATACCCGCCACAATGGGTCTTATTGGGGATGGAAAGCGTTCTTTATGAACTTTGGGAAGTGCATAAAAAAGGGACACACTGGTTTTTCAGCAAATAGATAATCCCTCATTTTTTCAGCTAATACACCCAAAGACACACCTTCATTCAAACGTTCAAACAACTCATATTGAACACGAATAGTGGGATCTGCTGACATGGGAAAATATATAACAACCAGTCCTCAATAAAATATGATCACTCCACCAAAACTATTACTAACTGAAAAAGACCTAGATCTCAATCAAGGAATGATTTCTCAAATCCAATCAAAGTAATGTTAAACAGATTTAATCTTTATTATCAATAAAAAATAAAACCAATATCAGAGCTAATTCACAAGGGAAACACCACATAGCACAGTTACAATTCATCATCAATACAGAATAACATAAATATTGCACTTAGCCAATGTAAACAAGACTATGCCTCAACAAATACACCTGTAAGCATAGAAACACCCTTTATAACTTCCTATTGGATCTATATAGAGTCAACCAGATCCATACATATATATCAGTTCCCTGATGTCGGTCTCTCTTCCTCTAAGTAGCAGAGGACAGCTTATGTTTTCAGAAAACCAAGGGCAACTAATTCCTTTTTGTATGCAGATGCTTCCCATCCAGTATCCATGATTAAAGGAATTCCGGTTAGCCAGTATCTGAGGATTAGAAGAATCTGTTCTAATGAAGAGGCTTTCCAATGCCAATCCCAGGATTTAAGAAAGAGATTCCAGGCAAGAGGTTATGGACAGAGGAGCATCAAACGTGGCTACAGAAGGGCAATGGAGACGAACCGTAATGAATTGCTATATCCGAAAAAGAAGGACAATGAGGATGAAATGAAGGTACGATACATCCCCACTTTTAATAACAAGTGGAATGATTTAAAGCATATTCTATATAAACACTGGTCAGTGCTACGCACTGATCCAGTATTAAAAAAGGTTCTTCCAGAAAACCCTTCTATGGTAGCCAGGCGCTCTAGAAATTTGAAAGATGTCCTAGAGCATAGCCATTACCAGCCTGGAAAGAATGGACTCTCTGAACGGAAAGAACTACAGGTTTTTTTCCCATGTGGACTTTGTAAGGCGTGTGGTAGCTGTATTAAGTCCAAGATAATGGGAAAATATGTAGTATAATCTGCAAGCAAGAAAATTACTTCCCTCCTATACGAATCTTTATCAAGGAGGACAACTGAGCCACCTTTATCAGCAGAACGCACTATAATATATGGATTATTTTTTAGGGATTTCAGGGACTCCTTTTTTGATCTATTAAGATTACTTTGTGTGTGTGTATTGGAGTCAAGGACAATTTTTATTTCTCTCTCCAATGTTTGCTGGAATTGATCCTTTGCTGTAACACGTGAATTGAGGGGGTGAAAGAAAGGATTAGGAATCCTCTCCTCAATATTTGTGTGTTCAGTTGGCTGCACGGATTCTATCCCTAAACTATCCAAATCTAGGACAGCAATGTGATCACTTAAGGGGATAGATAAAGGAATCCTGTTACCAACTGAAACACACTCGATGGTATCCTGATCGCTAAATCCCTGTGAGTCACCAATAAAGAAATGTCTTTTAACTGTTAATGCTCGAATAAATTTATTTATATTACACAGAGTATTGATGAAATTCCCCCTGCATGATGGCACAAAATTCAAACCCTTCCGTAACACCTCAATCTCATATTGTGAAATTATAGATTCAGATAGGTTTATCACAGTAAAGTCATTACCAGAGTCCAAATTTAGCGACGGTTCCGCAGAGGATATTGATGGTTTCCTCTTGTGCCTCCTACCCCCTCTCTTCTTCCTGTGTTTTTTGGCGGATGGTCATGAGGGTGGCATGCAGAATCCATTGTAGATGAAGAAAAACATGAAGAATTAGGTGAGGAAAACACAGAAACTGATCCATCCGTTTCCGGTGTAAAAAAACTAACACGGTTCTTTTTTGCAGGAGAGTTCTTACTTTTAAAAAATGACTATGGTTTTTTAGGCGTGTGTCATTTCCACAAATATACAGTGTTTTTATCATAGTGTTTACAGTCACGTAAATTTTTTTTTTTTTTACCTCTGTGATGGCCAACTCCACATCTTTTATCTTCTGTTCTAATTGAAGATTTAGCATCTCATAATCGGGATGTTTATCAAACTGAGTTAAGGAAACTTCTTTCGCCCTCCTCCTCCATGATCAGCTTCATCAATTTTATCGATGCCTCAGAAAGTATAGTTTGCCACTTCTTGGTGAAAGATTCACTGTAAACTGTGGTGGCAATATTTTGAGCCTCAAACCTCTGGGAATCATTGTATGACTCACATATTTCTCAAGGGTAGTGTAATCCCACCATGTTTTCACATGTTGGATCACAGACTTTTCTAATCCCACAAAGAGTGCTCTCATGTCTGTTATGTCCACAGTTGATCCAGCTATGAGATCTTTGGAAAAAAGATTAGCAGCTCTAGTTTTTCTCTGCTCACACGCAGAAGTAAATTTGCTAGTCCCGGCTTCCATATTCAGCAAGTATAATCATGGTTCCAGGAGCACAATAGCAGATGTAATTAATTATACTTGGGAAAAGGGGAAGTGCTCTGACCGGGCTCACAATCAGCCGATGGTGCCTGGATCAGCTGGCTGTACAACAAGAACCTTAAAAAAGTGTTTTGGTGAGCACATTACAGCGCTGAATCCGGATTCTAATACTTCACACTGGAATTTGTCCAGGTTATCCAGACATTTTAGAGAAATACATTGTGGGGGACATGAAAAGTCTCCAGGTACGAGGCATTGAAAGAGTACAAAAAAATAAAAGAGGAGGAGACCGGGAACGTATTGTTCAGTGTCGAGAATTTTATTGGATTATAGCATTGAATGCAAGGGTCACAGATGGATTAAATTTCCGATCAGATTTCACATATTTTTACTAAGGAAATTAATATATATTTAATAGCAATAGGGGGAAATAAACAACAAGGTTTGTTTAAAGGGATTGTGGGGCAGCGCTGAGATTGCAGGTCAGAAATACGTTGAGCCCGGTAACAGTTCAAACAGCACCCGGTTTTATTGCTGATAAATACAGCGATGGCACAAGCTGCCGGAATCCGGGTCGCAGCCAGGTTCCCAGGATACAGTCCACACATAAAGTAACCTGGTTCCCTCAGGTTATGCGCTTTCCGATATAGGTCGCCCCGAGCTCCCAGGCCTCCTGGGCTAGACCGTGTTATTATAGCACACGGCCCCTGGAACTCTTGACCTCTCCTGTCTGTCTCTGCTGCTCCTTCAGCTTAGAAAACAAAAAACTCTCCAGAGGGAACCCCACCCTGTCTCCTAACCAGGCTCTTAACCCTGTGTCTCCTTCCAGGAATCCTGCAAGACCCGGAGGCGGAGTGAATGGACCGTCCCTCTCTCTCACACCCTATACCGGGTTCAATAGGTGACAGTGCGCATTCCGGGGGAGACATAGCGCCCCTCGCATATGATTCCCCGCACTGTCTCACAGGATTCATTCCTTATTGATGATCAATAAACTGTTGTATATATAACCAAACATTTTCCCAATAACAAAAGTTTGTAATTTTGTAAAAATTGTGCATATATAAATGTAAGATTGCAGCTTGATTCAGCAGGTTTCTTTAACCTGCTATATAAATGGTTAATGTTTATTCACATCCAATTATATCATGTGTGTCCCATGGGCTGGGGATTTTTAATTTGTATATATAGAACTAGGGGTAAATTTTCAAACATGCTGTAGATAAAGAACGTAAGTCCAAAACGCGTCCAGCTTGGGACTGCGCTCCCTCTACTACATGCTTTTTTTATGCTCATGAAACACTGAATAAAGCATATGAAAAATCAAGAACACAGTCTAGTACTGGATTTTTCAACTAATTCTCTAAAGCGGTGATCCCTGCAGATAGACAGGGGAACATATACAAAAGCATTTACTTCTACTTCAAAGCTGCAGCCAGACATCAAGGCTGCAGGCAACAAGTCTCCAATAGATACAAGGAGCATCCTTCCTCCAAAGTTGTGAGCTCAGAATGAATCTCTATAACCGGCATCAGGTGACAGAACATGTGACTATTTAAGGTAGAGGGGAGTGGTTGTAAACCACTGTACTTGAGATAGGAGTGACAAGGAACAACCATCAAGAAAAGATTCCTTAATCTTTGCTGTACCAAAAGAAAGCAAATACTCTATGTTAAAACACAAAGTTTCAAAAGACAACGTGCGACTTAGATCTCAATCCTGTCACAAGAATCTCAAGGATAGGAGAGCCTTGTGACAGTACCCTCCTTTCTATAAAGGGGCTAAGGACTGTCAAGTTGGACTTGTCCAGATAAAACCAACATAACGAACGCTCACACTTTCTTGCACTCACTTCCATCGGCACCTGACCTTTGAGGTTGCCATGAATGGAAACTGGATGTCATGGTTCCTGAAAGAGAACAACTCTTCAAAATGATGACCTGTGGAAATGTTATGGACATCCAGTACTGGGGGTAGCTCTAGCTGAAAACCCTTAAGGTACCTTTACACGCCGCCACTGTGGCTAGCAACAGGTATCCACCGCACGTGCATGCGCACGTTTTTAACGGTGGATACCAATCGCTGATGCCGCATATACACGCCGCCATTAGGTTCTCCACTGAAGGTATCTTTGTTCCCGGGAAGTGCCAACAGGTGCTGCGGCTAACTTCCTGTGGAATGCCTTCCCTGCTTTACACGCCGCTACAACAAAGGAATATGGGCGTACATATTTTGCGCCGTAAGTACATAGGCGTGACAGAGTTGTGTATTCCGTGATGTACAAGCGTTGATTGGACAACGCAATAGTGACATGATTGGTCAGCCTGCGCAGGAAGGCTGGCTATTACATGACGCCATTGCAATTGTGGACTGTGAATGAATAGCGCTTTAAATATGGCGCCCTGTGAAGGGACAGCCAATGGTTACACTGTAGCCCCCACCAATGATCGCTGATGGGGCGTGGTATCCATGACACCGTGGCACGCCCCTGGGAGTTCACTAGGCGACGCAACATCCATGTCTGTGCCCCGTTTACAAGGACACCGGGAGGAACCGCCCTATTTACACGCCGCCATTTCATAGCAATTTTATGGCAACAGGCACAATTATCCCCAGTGCCCGGCAGATGCTGCCTTCCTGTGGTGGCGTGTAAAGGGACCCTTAGGGTTAATAACGGCCACTACATTAAATGGACTGATAAACCTAGAACCTAGAGCCCCAGATTAAGGCTAGAGTCACACATCAGGTTTTTTTTTCAAAACCTGATCTGGTTTTGAGCTTTCAAAAAGCTCAAAACCGAATCAGGAAATGCTACTCATAGGAGCCAATGATAAAAACCGGATTGCTTCACGAACAATCCGGTTTCCGTCTCCGGCTCTGCAGCCTGCGTAAAAAATCATACAGGCTGCAGTTTTCGGAGCGGTTCTGGTATCTGCAATGTGGGAACCGGATTGCTCAGGATGTGTAATTCTGAGCAATGCAGTTCCCGCATATACTTTGCTTATCCCGGCTGCCGCTAGGATAAGCAAAGTGCTCTGTGTTTATTGAAAGTATTTATTTAATTAATAAATGTTTGTACAATGTCTCTAGGGAGTGCCCAGTCCCCCTAGAGACCTTCCACCCACTTAGGTGGGCATATACTGCTGTAATGTGTTATGTACAACAGCTGACTCCTGTCAGCTGTTGTACAGTTTTATGAATGAAAGCGCCGGGCTCCTCAGAGCGGCGCACATACTATTGCTATTGGTATAGTATGTGCGCTGCTGTCTGAGGAGCCCGGCGCTTTCATTCATAAAACTGTACAACAGCTGACAGGAGTCAGCTGTTGTACATAACACATTACAGCAGTACATGCCCACCTAAGTGGGTGGAAGGTCTCTAGGGGGACTGGGCACCCCCTAGAGACATTGTAGAAACATTTATTAATTAAATAAATACTTTTAATAAACACAGAACAGTTTGCTCATCCCTGTGGCAGCAGGGATGAGCAAACTATCCGGTAACCGGATTGCTCAGGATTACACATCCTGAGCAATCCGGTTACCTGATTGCAGCTTCAGCAATCCGGTTCCCGGATTGCTGAATGTCTGAAGACAATTGAGTTCACTGCATCTGGATCTGGATGCGGTGAACGCAATTCAGGTTTTAAGTGTGACCCTAGCCTAACACTTCCACCTGACCATTTTCATGGAGACCCATACATAATCATTCACACACAGATTCAGACCTAAATGTTTATTATCACCCTTGCCTTTAATAAAACAAGGTAAACCTCAAGAAGGACAAACAACAGAGGTGTCCCGGGCCTTCAAAATGTTACCATTAGGAACTGGAAAATCAGTGGAAACAACCACCCCCCTTTATCACCTCTCCCAAGGTAACACTGAGGCCCAGTTTTAACCTTAAATGAGGGTAGAATATCAGCCCTTCTGGAAACACCTTAGCCACCTTGGCTGGGAAAGAGGGTTTTGATTTTATTAGAACGGTGGAGATATGTACAAGCAGTAATTTTTGCAAAAATGTCCCCAATGTATAACTTCACTAGCAGCCAATCAATTACAGGATTATTTTTCATTAACCAGGGAAGACCTAAAACAATGGGAGTGGGTAGACCATTCAAGACATAGCAGGACACCATATGTGCAAGTTCACAACCTGGTAAAAATTTATCTGGCTAAGAGGAGCTGCATAAATAGCAAGTAGATGAATAGATCTTGCTAGTGCACTACAGACCATGGGTCCCAGCAAAACAAGAATACACCACATTGTCTCCAACTTTTCGTCCCACCAGGACAGAAGTACTTTCAATATGTAAACCAAAAAATACATCAGCAGTAATGGTGAACTGAGATGTATATATGAAGGAAATGTACACACCCAGATTGCCTAAGTTCACAAACCTGTGGTACATGACTTTTTAGAATGTGTTACATGATTGGGTAAAGATGGACAAACCCCAATATAATGACCAAAGGCTTGTGAGTGCACTAGACTACACCTTTATAATAGTCCAACACAGAGGTAGGTAGACAGACAGAAGACCATAGACAAAAGAATATACTTCTACCTATAATCTGCAGTCAGACACCAGGGCTGCTGGCAACAAGATTCCAACAGCTACAAGAAGCTTCCTTACTCCAAGGTGGTCAGTTCAGAATTCATCTCTGTAACTGGCATCTGGTGATAGAAGATGTGACCATTTAAGGTGAAGGGGAGTGGTCACAAACCGTCTGCACTTGAGAGAGGAGTAACAAGGAACTACCATCAAGGACAGATTCCTTAACCCTTGCTGCACCAAAGGAAAGCAACTACGGTAAAACCCAGCGTCTCACAAGATAATGTGATTATGTGCCTTTTTGAAAAAGTTTATCGTTGAAAATTATTTATAAAAATCTTTTAACCATTTTATTTGACTTCTCGGCTCTCATCAGAGACTCTGGGTCTAGCTGAGCACAGTGTTGAACTGGCAACTCTGATAGTAATTGTCATCAACTGATGTCTGTGAATAGCTGCACTTTACTGCTATTCACAGCCGTCGAAGATTCAGTAGTGGATAGTGGACTATGTCGGACTATGTCGGAGGGTCACGTGAACATTTTTTTTTTAATAAATTGGTCAATGAAGGAAAATGTGGGGGAGTCTTTATTCAACCTATAACTCTAATTGCCACCTCATCAAGGCAATCAGGAAGAGCTGAGGCAAAGTGCCAGAATCAGCACATCTAATGTAATGCGCCAGTTCTGGGACTACTATGGTCTAGTATATTAGGGTGGAAAGGGACAAATAACCATAAACCTTCCTAGCCTGGCAATGCCATCTGTCTGATTTACTTTGGCTAATTATCAAATATTGGTGGGTTCCCATGCTGTTTTTTAAAAATTATCTATTTTATAAATAATTTTAAAAAATGTCGGGGGGATACCGCTATTTTTGATAACCAGCCAAGGAAAAGTAGAAAGGTCTTCTTTACCTTTGGTAGTTATCAAAAATGGGGGGACCAATGCTTTTCTTTTTTTTACTATATCTTTTTTTACTTCCCAGCAGAGTTGGGTGAATGCATCTTCCCCATGCAGTTCCCATTATTACAGTTCAGTGCTATTTCCCACCATTTCAACAATTTTCCAGTCCTCCTGGGGAAATGCTCGACTTCTCCATGGTATTTAATTAATCATTACTTGTATCAAGCTGGTATGAGCATTGGACCAGCATGATTCCAGCACCCATCACTGTATGTAATCCATTATACCGGATTCATTTACTTTCATTTCTTTTGAACAGAAGCAATCATTTTTTGCCTAATTGAGCCCCTGGTTATGTTTTCAAGATAACACCGGATAAAATGTTGATATATGAAACAATCAAATTATTTACTTAATCATCTTTTAAGATGACCCCACATTTTCATGTCCAGTCAATGCAAAACCAGCATCAGTAAAATGATCCTCTCGGAATGAGTTAGTTACTGGTAATTTCCTAAACAAAAAAAATTGTTGTCAGTCATTGCAGGTACAAACTATCACATTGGATGGTCTGTTTCTTGGGGTAACCACCTCCTTCCTAGTTTACATGGTGCATTATGCCATGAATTAATAGTTATGGACCAACAGTAGAATGAAGGCTTAATGACTGCACTGCCGGACAGCAGTGTACTCATTACCTCCATTCTACCATTGATCTGTATGTATTGCACTTGGGACGGCTGAGGCTGTGATATGCTTTTATAGTGATTGTGACTCATCACAACCACGTAAGGTGAGCCTTGATACCTCTAATCCTCAAACCTTACTCTCAGATAAGACCCTATTTGCATTTTTTGCCTCTCGTTCTTTTAGTTTGAGTGAATTATCAGTGAGGGAGGTGTCAATTTTCAGGCAACAAAAAAACACTAGCTGACATGAAGCTCTAGCAAAAAAAAGTTGTCTCTCAGATACATTTATTACTAATGCTATAATAAAATGTTATAACATATTAAAATTGAGAAAAATAGGTAAATATCCTTATGGGTCCACCTCTGTCTTCCCTACACATCGCCAGGTTGCAGCCAGAGGTGGACCCATAAGGATATTTACCTATTATCTGGCTGGTAGTTCACCTTCAATTTTAATGAGAGGACGGTGAATTTGAGGACCAGCCTTGGTGTTCCAATGTGGGTTCCCTTTTCCCCTCTGTGACACTTTGAGGGAAGCTGTGGTGGATCTTGACGGTAGCACAAATCTGACATCAATATTCTCTGTATATCCACCCTGGTGCCTCCTGATGAACCAATATTCGGAAAATATCCGTCAGGGAGAAACACATCAAGGCTAAAGAGGCTACAAGAAAACAGGATGCTACATTCTTCCCATTTAACCCTTTAATGACCAATGACTTATATACCAGTCATGGCTAAAACTGTCACTGCGTATAAACGATCTCTTTGGTCAAAGAAATGCAGAAAATATCATCCTCAATTTGCAACTTACATGAAGTCCAATATGTCATGGAAAAACTATCTCTGAATCACTGGGATATGTTGAAGTATTCCAGAGTTATTATCTCATAAAGTGACACTGGTCAGAATTGCAAAATGAGGCTCGGTCCTTAAAGGGTTAGCAGAACATACATAAGATAAGTTGTACGGACTGAATACCAACCAGTTTAGCTAAAAAGAAATTGTTCCGCCACTCTAAGGGTGCTTTCACATCAGCGTTTTTCGTAATTCGCGGCAGATGCGGTGAAAAAACCGCATCTGCCGCGTTTGCCGCATAACCGTTCCACTTGCGGCGCGGTTGCGGTTTTTTCAAGGCAAAGTATAGGCGTACTTGCGGCAGGTGCGGCAAGTGCGGCTTTGCACTTGTGGCAGGTGCGGCCGCGAAAAAAACCGCGGCTTACTGCGGTTTTTTTCGCGGCCGCACCTGCCGCAAGTGCAAAACCGCACTTGCCGCACCTGCCGCAAGTATGCCTATACTTTGCATAGAAAAAACCGCAACCGCGCCGCAAGTGGAACGGTTATGCGGCAAACGCGGGTTTTTCACCGCATCTGCCGCGAATTACGAAAAACGCTGATGTGAAAGGGCCCTAATACACGTTAAAGATGTATGTTTTTAGGTGTAATGGGACATCTTTTTACTAATCAGTAAGGATGTTTATGCACAATCTATCCCTAGTAGTTATATGATCGTATTTGGCGAAACGTAAATTAGGTTCGGCATTATTTCCCCACTTTCCTCTAATGAGTTTAGGGCAAGCCTCTGGGGATCGGGGAAACCAATATAAATTAGGGTGAAGCAAAGCTTCGCTGTTAGGTAGGGAGAGCTATAGGAGCCCCCACCTATTGGATAAGGGATTATCTATGCAAAAAGGCATTTTTCTGATTTTTATTCTGCCTTGTCTATTGTGTTTGGGTGTTAATGCACTGATCATTGTAGTTATTTTTGCGTTACGTTTAAATAAAGTTTTCCATTTTATACACTTGGGGTGATTTTTCGAATATTGGCTTTGTTGAGACTTCCCCATACCTTTAATATCAGTTGATTTTCTGCAATAACAATAGCGAACACAAGATTACGAGTAGACTGGACATAGGGAACACACTTCGGGTGTCACTTCCTCCCATCATCCCTAGATGGGACCGTCTTGTTGCAGGAAAACAAGCCCAGTGCTCCCACTGATCAAGAGAAACAAGCCCAGTGCTTCCACTGATCCAGGGAAACAAGCCCGGTGCTCCCACTGGTTCTGAACCTATGGTGAATTGAGTCACATTCACATTACAATTTAATGATAAGTATGCACTTCTAAACGCAAATTCTCTCCATAGTCCCGCCCCATATGATTAAAGCCCCGCTCCTGTGCCATGGAAAAATGATCTTGCTTAATGCTGGTCCTTGGTGCAAAAAACATTGGGGACCACTGCTCTATAACATCCTTATGAAGAATGAAAACTGATAATAACATGTAAATGATCTGCATCACATGAGAACTGCTACATAGTTTATAAATCTATGAAATCTTCAAGAACCCTGTTATTTTGTTAGATGTTGTGAATTTTAACAATTTACATGTATATCCCTCAAGCACAACATTGAGTCTGGCATGCAAATAGAATAATAACATCGACTTACAAACTGGCCCGACCTGATTCCACTCTTTCATTATTCCTTGTTAATTCCTTCCTCTTTTTACTAGAAGACAAGCATTTTTCCACTACCCTGTCAGTTTAGTTTATTCATCCATAGCTAAACAGAAGAAAGCTCTGCATATCTTTAGGGTAATTTAAATTTGGTTTCTTCATTAAAATACAGCAATGCCAGTGGCAATCTACATGAAATATTTCACTGACTTATTCTGCTATTTAAAAGCATAAGTAAAAATAAAGAACGCAATAATGTATTTTGCTTGAATAACTACATTAAATTAGACTTATGAATTGACTAATGTTAAAATTCATTATTTTTAAGTTTTTATTTTGGAATAGCTAAATATAACCTTAACTTTCTGATTTCTTTTTGCTCCACATACACATTTTTTTTTTTCATTGCAAGACTAAGACTAAGTGACGGAGAAATGCAAGGATATATAGAAATTTTATTATGTTTGGATTTATAAAAAAACATTTTATATAATAATAATAATAATCTTTATTTATATAGCACCAACATATTCTGCAGCGCTTCACAATTCAGAGGTTCAAATTGAAACAATCATAAGAAACAATTATCAGAAAATACAATACAATACAAATACAAAAAACAATACAGAATATAATACAATACAAATACAAAAATTAAAGCCAAATAATGACAGCCCTGCTCATAAGAGCTTACATCTAACAATGAGGTGGGGGTGACACAGTATAGGTGCTTATTTACAATGATGGTATAGTCAACTTGAGGAAATGGGGATCAGAGAGGAGCAGCATAAGTAGCCACTAAACATTATTTGTGATGCATTTGAGACTGGTGGAGCAGATAGGCTATGTCTAAATGACTTTGACTAGGGATCATGATAGGCCGCACTAAAAAGATGTGTTTTTTGGATTGCCTGAAACTATTTAAGTTGTGGATAGACCTAATTTCTTGGGGTAGAGCATTCCAGAGAATCGGTGCAGTTCGAGAGAAGTCTTGGAGCCGGGAGTGGGAGGTTCGGATTAATGCAGATGTTAATCTAAAGTCACTCCCAGAGCGAAGAGAACGGGTGGGGTAATAGACATAGATGAGGGTGGAGAGGTAGGGAGGTGCTGCACTGTGAAGTGTCTTGTGGGTGAGAACAAGCAGTTTAAATTGGATCCTATAGCGTATAGGCAGCCACTGCAATAACTGGCATAGAGTGGAAGCGTAGAAAGTAACGGTTAGCTAGATAGGTGATCCTGGTTGCTGCATTAAGGATGGACTGGAGAGGGGAAAGTCTAGTGCAGGGGAGGCAATTTAAATAGAATTACAATAGTCAAGGCGAGAGTGAATCAGGGCCACAGAGACAGTCTTTGTGGTTTCCAAGGTGAGAAAGAGTGGATTCTGGAGATGTTCTTCAGGTGCAAGCGGCAAGAGGGGGCAAGAGATTGTATATATGGGGTGAAAGAAAGGTCAGAGTCAAACATAACACCCTGCCTAGGCTTTATCATGGTGCCGCACACTGAGAGAGCGATGTCAGATTTGGGGAGGTTAGTGGAGGGTGGGATCAGAAGACGTTCAGTTATGGAAAGGTTGAGTTTCAGATGGAGTGCTGATATGATGTTGGAAACTAGAAGAAACAGATTCCAGGGAATCACCATTAACATATTGAGTCGATAGGTGTGGCTCATTAAATATATAGAAAGACCTGAGAGTTTAAGCAAATCGCACACTTCAAACCTGGATTACACAATAATAGGTCTGACCGATATTGCAAGTGCACATATTTATTTTTACATCAGTGAGACAATAACAAACCATGGTAGTTATAAAATAACAGACCAGGAGCAGTCGACATTAAGAGGGACAGATAAATCCACAAAGAGCCCAGACCCTCATAAGTTTGGGTGAACAGATACAGTGCCGCCACAGACCATTATCATACACTAGATGTTGGCCCGATTCTAATGCATCGGGTATTCTAGAATATATATGTAGTTTACATACTGTGACTGACAGAACTTGTTCAGTCAACGTGAGTGAACTACACTGCTCCTCCTGTCACCGCTCCTCCATCTCTCCTCCTGTCACATCTTTTCCTGTCACCGCTCCTCCATCTCTCCTACTGTCCGTGCTCCTCCTGTCCCCACTCGTCCGTCTCTCCTCCTGTCCCTGCTCCTCCATCTCTCCTCCTGTCACCACTCCTCCTATCACCGCTCCTCCTGTCACCACTCCTCCATCTCTCCTCCTGTCCCTGCTCCTCCATCTCTCCTCCTGTCCTTGCTCCTCCATCTCTCTTCCTGTCAGCGCTCCTTCTGTCCCCGCACCTCCATCTCTCCTCCTGTTACCGCTCCTCCTCTCATCATTCCTCCTGTCACTGCTCCTCCTTTATCTGCTCCTCCATCTCTCCTCCTGTCACCGCTCCTCCTGTCCCTGCTCTTCCTGTCACCACTCCTACTGTCACCACTCCTCCGTCTCTCCTCCTCTCACTGCTCGTCTATCGATCCTCCTGTCACCGCTCCTCCTGTCCCCACTCCTCCATCTCTCCTCCTGTCACCGCTCCTCCTGTCCCGGCTCCTTTATCTCTTTCCTCCTGTCACTGCTTGTCCATCGCTCCTCCTTGTCCCCGCTCCTTCTGTCCTCGCTCCTCCGTCTCTCCTCCTGCCACTGCTCCTCCGTCTCTCCTCCTGTCCCCGCTCCTCCTGTCCCCACTCCTCCTGTCACCGCTCCTCTGTCCCTCCTGTCACCAATTGTCCATTGCTCCTCCTGTCCCCACTCCTCCTGTCACCACTACTCCTGTCACCGCTCCTCCGTCTCTTCTCCTTTCACTGCTCCTCCTGTCCCTGCTCCTCCATCTCTCCTACTGTCACCGCTCCTCCTGTCCTCTCTTCCTCTGACCAATCAGTGGCGCAGGATTAAAGTCACCCGCCAAGCCGCGCTACATCTCTAATTAGTCGCTGCTGCCGGCGACCAATGAGCGCTGGTGCGCAATTTCCTTTACAGACACGATTAGGCAATGATATAGTAGATTTATATGGACAAACTGGAGTACATAGCAACAATAAAAAGTTCTACAATAAAAATAGGTAAAACGGTACAAAGTACACCTTATTGCATATATGCTTCTCATATAAGACTGTAGTGGCCACTTGCAGAAGGTCCCAGCTTTTGGCCAAACAGTCAAAATCCTAAGAAATTGTCTGTGTCACTTTAAGAGGCATTTCCTTTTTAGTTATAGCTGGAGGTCACCAGAACCCAGCTGACTCCTTACCTATATTCTCCTTGACTCCCAGGATGCACTGCTGGTGATAGCTGTTCAAGTGTTCCTGGTTGCACCCTAGCTCAAAGCAGTGTTTCCTGGAGTCTGTTGATTTGCTGCTTGGATCTGCTCAAGCCAAGTGTATCTTTTCCCTCTTTGTTTGTTTCCCTTGTGTGTTTCTCTAGTTGCTAGCTGGGCTGATCTCCTGCTCTGATCCCTGTGTAGTGGAAGTCCAGCGACAGTCAGGGAATAGGTATCCTAGCGGCGACAGTTGTGGAAACTATATAGGAACGTTAGGGGAGCCAGGAATCAGTGCTAGTTGTTCTAAGGGTCATCATCCCCCCTTTTTACCATCAGGGACTCCTTTCCCCTCCCCTGTCGTCATCCAGCGCTGGGTGTCTCCCTACACCCAGTGTGACATAGTATCATGCAGCAGTGAATCCCACTGTGGCTGCACCATGTTGTTTGATGCTTTTTAGAAGCAGATTTTGAGAATCTGCATGTCTATCCCGAGGCCAGCAAACTCTATGAGAGTTCTGAACTGCTGTGCCAATGTGTTTTTTTTTCTTGCAGACTTTTTTGCAGAAAAAAGAATATGAACCACATGTGCAAGGAAACAAAAAAGCAATGTGGCCACAGCACTTCTGATCTGTCCTACACTTTGCTGGCCTCAGAATAGACATGCAGATTTTGATCTAAAAAAAACACCAAACAATGCAGCGTAGGTGTGGCGCCCCTGCGGGTATGCGCCACAGAATGGTATTACACTTGAATATAAAATGTGTTTTTACTTGTAAGTTGCCAGGTTACGATTTAATGCTTATGGAGTCTATTTTTAGCACTCACCTAGGACCACACCACTTAGTGTAGGGGAAACTGACTTTATGGTAGGTTCCACAGGTGGTGGGCGGAGCTTAGGATAGAGCAGAGTGACAGTTAAGATTTTACCTCAGACGGCGTTGGGAAGGCAGACAGTGTGGTCACGCCTGGCAGCCTGAGCTGAGTGGAGGGTACCCCAACTATATGTGGGGGCCCAGGACAGATGGCAACGGACCTAGACTGGTAGGAACCAGCTGGTCATGTTGAGGGTTCACAGGTGACACGGATACCGAGGCAGCCAGGAGTTCATCCCTGACTGCGAAGCCGACGAGCTGCAGGCCCAACCAGACCGGGTTGCTGACAGCACCACAAGGTACCTCACCCCTCATGCCCAAAAGACGGTCCTACACTAGTGAGGAAAGACTGAAACCCGGTGTCAGGTGGGAAACTTGTGCGTTCCTGCTGTTCCCATTTGGACCGGTAATAGTCAATTTAAGCCTACTAGACACAGACTGCAGGACTGGCGGGTGAGCTCTTCCAAGGTGGGAAAGACAGAAAGATCTAGAAAGAGAATAGAAACCCTGAAAGACAGAGAAGGAACATCTAAAGACTCCTTAAGAGAAATCCTGAGTTGGTAACAGCACCCTAAACCAAACTGTACCGTGTATTGTTATGCCATCAGCCGGTACCGAGTAAAGCAAAGTTAAACAAGAATTGGTTTCTGTTATTCTTCCTGCCGCAGCTCAGAGGACTGAACATCATCAACATCTACAGCAGAGGGGTAAGAACTGCACCACCATTTACCATCACTGCCCTCCCTCACCGTCTCATATACCATCATAGCTGCCCTGAGGTAAAGCTCCACCTGTGGGGAGCTGTACCACACACTGCTGCCCCCTCCATCACCTCAGTGGCCGGCTGGCAGCGCTGGTACCACCTTACCAGACCCTACAGGTGGCGTCACGTCCCCCTGTAAATAACCCCTTTTACCCCCACCGTTTACCAACAACACCTGGTACAATTGTTCGCCAGGGCACGGCACCGGGGATACCGACCACCCGTGACATCCCACACAGAAGCCCCGGTGACGAGTACCCCACGCACCCTGCTCTGGTCGAAACAAATTGGCGTCACGAACAGGATGAACCAGCCTGGTATTTACCAGGTGAAGTGTGCCTAAGGGACTTTATTATTGACTATCTGTGTCTATCTGTGTGGATTACAAGAATTGAGCCGAGCCGCCATTACATCGCCTTAGAAATTCAAACTGCGTCACAGCAGGAGAAAGAGCGGGAAGATAGGCCCCGCCCCCCCGCTCTGCCGAGGAGTGACGAAGGCAGTGGCGGGCTCCGGAAAAGCCCGAAGGAGTTGCCCACAGAAACTTCGTGGTGGGCGGGCTTAAAAGTGCAGAAACAACAATATGCCGGCCTAGGGGCGTGCCTCGGCCCCTCAACAAACATAGGCCATTCAAGAGGCGCCAAAAAGTCTCCCCGCCCCCATTGCTCTCAATCAACCAAGGGGGCGGGTCGAGCGCCAGCCCACACCGGTTATGGACTATAAGAACTAAGCAGGATGCGGCCGGGAGCGGACTCAATATACCTGGTCAGGCTCCGGACCTGTTACCTGTAACCGGCTGTGAGGCAATGGCAGTCCCAGCTGCTGATTCCCTGGGACCGGTTTATGCACCCCTTGTGGAGCCCGGAAAGGAGGATATCACCGAGGCGGAGGACTTCATCCAGTTCCTGAAGGAGCCCGAGCTGACGGAGGAGGAGCCGGTGGTACGGAGGAGGCCGGGCCCGCGCAGCTATGGAGGGTCGCGGTACCAGCATCAGCAGCAGCGGTTGGAGAAAGGAGAGTCCATCTATCTGCAGTTCCCCAAGGCCATCCAAAACGGGACCTGTATCGTGGTGATGTGATCACCTATGAACGCCACGCAGGCCCCGGGGAAGGTTTGCAATCCGGGTCAGTAAGTTGAGCAGTAAAGAGTTAACCCGGTATTGCACTGTTTCTTTTTCCTTTTTCAGCATTTGATGGACATTAATCAAGGAACTTGTTACCTGGTCCCAGTTGGACCAATATGGACTAGATTATAGTCAAAGTTAAAGTAACGTTATAAGCAGTGCGCCTCCCTAATAGGGAAGAAAAGAAGCAATCTTATTGTTGATATCTGTTAAATGTTCAAATGTTATATGTAAAATGCATTTTATTCCAGGTTTGGTTTGACACCCGCGGACGGGTGTGTTTCACCAAGGGGGTGTGTGGCGCCCCTGCGGGTATGCGCCACAGAATGGTATTACACTTGAATATAAAATGTGTTTTTACTTGTAAGTTGCCAGGTTACGATTTAATGCTTATGGAGTCTATTTTTAGCACTCACCTAGGACCACACCACTTAGTGTAGGGGAAACTGACTTTATGGTAGGTTCCACAGGTGGTGGGCGGAGCTTAGGATAGAGCAGAGTGACAGTTAAGATTTTACCTCAGACGGCGTTGGGAAGGCAGACAGTGTGGTCACGCCTGGCAGCCTGAGCTGAGTGGAGGGTACCCCAACTATATGTGGGGGCCCAGGACAGATGGCAACGGACCTAGACTGGTAGGAACCAGCTGGTCATGTTGAGGGTTCACAGGTGACACGGATACCGAGGCAGCCAGGAGTTCATCCCTGACTGCGAAGCCGACGAGCTGCAGGCCCAACCAGACCGGGTTGCTGACAGCACCACAAGGTACCTCACCCCTCATGCCCAAAAGACGGTCCTACACTAGTGAGGAAAGACTGAAACCCGGTGTCAGGTGGGAAACTTGTGCGTTCCTGCTGTTCCCATTTGGACCGGTAATAGTCAATTTAAGCCTACTAGACACAGACTGCAGGACTGGCGGGTGAGCTCTTCCAAGGTGGGAAAGACAGAAAGATCTAGAAAGAGAATAGAAACCCTGAAAGACAGAGAAGGAACATCTAAAGACTCCTTAAGAGAAATCCTGAGTTGGTAACAGCACCCTAAACCAAACTGTACCGTGTATTGTTATGCCATCAGCCGGTACCGAGTAAAGCAAAGTTAAACAAGAATTGGTTTCTGTTATTCTTCCTGCCGCAGCTCAGAGGACTGAACATCATCAACATCTACAGCAGAGGGTAAGAACTGCACCACCATTTACCATCACTGCCCTCCCTCACCGTCTCATATACCATCATAGCTGCCCTGAGGTAAAGCTCCACCTGTGGGGAGCTGTACCACACACTGCTGCCCCCTCCATCACCTCAGTGGCCGGCTGGCAGCGCTGGTACCACCTTACCAGACCCTACAGGTGGCGTCACGTCCCCCTGTAAATAACCCCTTTTACCCCCACCGTTTACCAACAACACCTGGTACAATTGTTCGCCAGGGCACGGCACCGGGGATACCGACCACCCGTGACATCCACACAGAAGCCCCGGTGACCGAGTACCCCACGCACCCCTGCTCTGGTCGAAACATAGGCACAGGGCCTAAGAGAGTCCAGGGAGAGCCACAATTGTGGTGAAAGGACTCAAGGATTCTACTTCCACAGAGACCCCAAACATAGGGGTGGCCAACTACAGTCCTCAAGGTGTGAAAACAGTACACATTTTCAGGATTTCCTTAGCATTGTACAGGTGCTAATTTCATTCACTGCAGAGGTGATGGATTATTCTAGTGTGGCGCCCCGAACCGAGTGCGTCACAGGAGCGTATTGCAGCCAAGACAGCAGCAGCAATATTCTCTGACCCAGCAGTCACACGGTTAACTCAGAGATCCATACCCTACATGCATCACCTAGCATAGAGGGCCAATCAGGTCCTGGTGGGCAGAGTGTAAGGCTAATGTGTAGAGTCTAAAAAAGAACAACGAACGAGAGGGAGCTAAACCAACAAGCTCTACACCGTAGGAGCGGGGGCTCCGCACAGTTCCGTGCGGCCCCCGGGCCGTCACCGGTCGGGTGTCCTTACCTGAGGCCTAAACAACCGGGATCGGGCTTTATCATACGGGTTGCCAAAAACTCCCGTGCCCAACCTACAGCCGGTTTGCTGGTACCGAAGCTAGCAGTAGTCCAGCTCTGCTATGCGAACCAGACGAGTGGAGGGACCGCTCTACAGGAGCCCCCCACCACCCGCCAAATTCCAGTCGTCTAACCAGCGGTGTACCCACAGGGGACCCAAGGCTCCCCAAAGCATCCAGACCCATTACAGAGACTTACAGTGTCCGTGCTTCCTTATCAACTGTTTATCCGCATGCTAAAGTAACCGTAGCTGCCTCACAACATCTTGTGCAGCTTCTGGCTCCGGGGATCACCGTTCAGTCTGTGGGGAATGTTCCATCTTGCTGCATTCCATCTCCCGGAGGCCCCGCAGCGTCGGTGCAGTTACCGAATCTCTCATAGGTGGCGTCACGACAAATTAACCCCTTAATCTGTTCCACTAAAGACGTCTTCACTTTTGATCTGCACCACCGGGCCCCACTACCGGCAGGCGCAGTCCACCCGTGACAAGGAGGAAGAAGTGAACGCCTGTCTAAACCGGAATCCCGGCCGTGGTGAGTTAGAATTTGGCGTCACGAACAGGATAGGAGCAGGCCCGTTCCTTAATGGGTATTATGTGCTTAAAAGACTTTATTTCAATAATTTGGACTTTGTTCGTCCCTAAAAGAACTTTTCCCGCCTTTTCACTGTTGGGCCAAGATGGCGCCCAAGATGGCGTCCCCACCATGAGGATCCGCCACGTGCAAGCCCAGGGGTGAGCCACCGCCCCTCTTCGTGGGAGGGCTAAAGGCAAAGGCGCCAAAATCATTGTCCGCCCTGATTCCTCGAATCAACCATGGGGGGGGACCAAAGACTTTTTCCCACAATTGGACTACAAAAACCCACAAGAAAGTGGGAGGGTCAGAATCTTCTTCACCAGCTCTTGACCAGAACGGTTACCGGGTTGGACGGGTGTGGTTTACTCCGAGAAGAAGATGGCCAGCATGAGACTCCATGACCTTATGCAACAGGTCGAGGCGGAGGCAAGAGCAGCCCTAGGGCATCCGGGTCCGGGTCCTGTCCTCACCATCGACGGCAGCCCCGACTTTGGGCAGGAAGCTTTGCAAGACCTCCGGGAGCGGTTAATTGAGACTGTCGAGTGGACAATTCGCAGCTGGAGCACGAGCCTAGGCAGACGACTACATCATGCGATGCAGCAGAGCCGACCGGGTACAGCTACTCCAGGACCAGACGAAGTCGCCAGTTTCTCCACTACCTCACCAACGCCCACCACCTGTCCTGCTTCGTCTCCGGAGCCCATAGACTGCGTCATTCCATTGGAGACCACAGCCCCACCCGTTCCACTGCCTGAAATTGCAGCCGGACCGACTCCAGAGCCGGAGCTTATAACGTGTTCCACAGAAGAAGCCGACATTTACCAGGTTCCCACCGCGGAACCCACCAACAGTCGTATCACCCAAAGACTGTTGCCTGTGTCTTCCCTGGACTGGAGACCTCCCTTACCAATACAGAGGCCTACCTGGTTACCGGGATGCAGACACCATTACCAGCAGTAACAGACGAAGAGGCAGGCAGCCTGGAAGCCCTGCAGGACGTCCCTGTGGAAGGATCCACAGCACAACCGCCCTGTTGTACAGAAGAGCCTGTTCCAGCATCTCCAATCACCGAGCAGCCCGATGTGGTCGTCGAGGGAGAAGAGGTGGACGACGACGACAACGAGACCCGCAGCATTCCTGAGGACCTCGACACCGGTTTTGCTTGGGGAGACACAGAGGAACCTCCGTCTGAGCAGCCAGCTTGAGTACACTGGTCGGCTGCATTTGCGACACCTTCTCCTGTGCCGTTCAACCGGGTGCCAGTCCAGACTTCCCGCCAAGCCCAAGTTTCATACCAACCCACATGTCGCACAAGCCAGATTCACATTCCGAGCCGTACTGCCGAAAATGTATGTAAGCGTCGCCGAGAGGAGTGGCGGGCCCGTGAACGCGCCAACATGGAGGCCCGTGCCGCGGCTTGTCGCCAACCGCTGCTGCCTGATGAACTTCGCCGAGAAGGTAGAGTCTCCACCTTTAATCTATCTACCGGGTGGGGGTTTGCTTGGGAGGTGGGTTTGGATGAAGAGGTGTTTGTGGGGCGCCGGGAAGTTGAGTCGAACTTGCCCAGAGGACATCCCGATCGCGACCTGTACAGGGGCGATATAACCACCTACGAGCGATATGCTTGTTTGGATCGGTGGTTCGCCATTCGGGTGCGCCATAGTTCTCCGCGCCAGTGACTTAAATGCTTGGACTTTATCAATGACTCTGTTCCTGTTTAACCACTGACTGTGTGACCTGGCGGCTACAGCCTGAACTCTCACTAAGGACAGCCGACTGCCTGCCGGGTCCGCAAAAGTGTTTCCCTGTTTATTTTGCTTGCAACACCTCAGCAAATATTTACCTGTTATTAATAAAAGTGTATTCTTTTATTGCCGGTTATAAAAATGTAAAAATCTCTGTAATGTTTGGGTAGTATGACACTTGGGGACAAGCATATTTCACCAAGGGGGAGTGTGGTGCCCCGCACCGAGTGCGTCACAGGAGGGTATTGCAGCCAAGACAGCAGCAGCAATATTCTCTGACCCAGCAGTCACACGGTTAACTCAGAGATCCATACCCTACATGCATCACCTAGCATAGAGGGCCAATCAGGTCCTGGTGGGCGGAGTGTAAGGGTAGTGTGTAGAGTCTAAAAAAGAACAACAAAGGAGAGGGAGCTAAACCAACGAGCTCTGCAACGTAGGAGCGGGGGCTCCGCACAGTTCTGTGCGGCCCCCGGGCCGTCACCGGTCGGGTGTTCTTACCTGAGGCCTAAACAACCGGGATCGGGCGTTATCATACGGGTTCCCAAAAACTCCCGTGCCCAACCTACAGCCGGTTTGTTGGTACCGAAGCTAGCAGTAGTCCAGCTCTGCTATGCGAACCAGACGAGTGGAGGGACCGCTCTACAGGAGCCCCCCACCACCCGCCAAATTCCAGTCATCTAACCAGCGGTGTACCCACCAAGGGACCCAAGGCTCCCCAAAGCATCCAGAACGTATACCCCGGATAGGGCATTCAAGCAGCCTCCCTGTACCCGATCTGGTATTCCTGGGCGACAACGGCACAGTATTTAGTTAGAATGGGGGAACACCGCGGATCTCTGAGAACACACTGGTCATTGCTGAGTCCACCCAGTCTACTACCCGTTAACTGTATGCCATGTATTGCTTGCTGGTTACAGTAAAGGACCCGATACAGAGACTTACAGTGTCCGTGCTTCCTTATGAACTGTTTATCCGCATGCTAAAGTAACCGTAGCTGCCTCACAACTACTTGTGCAGCTTCTGGCTCCGGGGATCACCGCTCAGCCTGTGGGGAGCGTTCCATCTTGCTGCATTCCATCCCCCGGAGGCCCCGCAGCGTCGGTACAGTTACCAAATCTCTCATAGGTGGCATCACGACAAATTAACCTCTTAATCTGTTCCACTAAAGACGTCTTCACTTTTGATCTGCACCACCGGGCCCCACTACCGGCAGGCGCGGTCCACCCATGACAAGGAGGAAGAAGCGAACGCCTGTCTAAACCGGAGTCCCGGCCGCGGTGAGTCACTAGCACCTTGTACAATGCTAGGGAAATGCTGAAAACATGCACTGTTTGCATCCATTGACAACTTGGATAGCCCTGTTCTACTGGAGTGGGTGTAGTGTCTTGCAGTTCCATACCTCCCACCTTCAGGCCAGAGCCCAGCGGCTTGTTCACCAGTCACTGTAGGGAAGTATCAAGGCACCTGTTTACAAAAAAAGTCCAGCACACAAGAAGTGAACTCAAAAAATATACTATTTACACCCAGACTATAAGTCTGAAATATAAAAAATTAATAGTATACATAGTATAGACACATTACTAACAAAAACATGGCTTGGTGAAGGACAACAAAAAACTGGAAATAAAACAAGTCCGAAAAGTCAATGCCATGTAAGCAGCGGGTCACTGTATCATAGACCCACCAAAATGACTTTAGTAAGGTCCATATCCATCCCCTAAATTTTTGGCACAGTTTTGGATGATTGTCTGCTGTCAGATGGTCTTGTGGGCTCTCCAGGGCTTCTCCTCTAGACGCATTCTCTGCCACCACCTGACCCCCACCACACTCCATCATTGTCACAGCTGGAGAGGATCATGGAGGAACTAGTGGACGATTACCCCCACTAGGAAAGAACAAACCTAGATCATCTTAGGGAACATGTCCATGACCTGTGGGTTTGGGTGCATCTGGCTAGCCAACAAAAAGAAACTTTGCCCCCATCCAATGCCAAGTTCTCCCCAGGTCGGTCTCCTACTGCCACTTCTCAAATTGGTCGGTGGTGCCAACCCAACATATGCCAAATGCAAACCTCCCTTCATGCCCAGCACCTTCACGAATGTTACCTCATCCTTGACAAAGATGGAATGTAGTCTTTGGGAAAGATCATCATGCTGCAGGGCGGCACGTTTGACATAGCACCAATGTGTAGTGCCATGTTCCACTAGGAACCTATACACATATCTTGCTTGAATGCCACCACCTTGCCTTCTGTGCATTGGTCGAGGAAGTCATTAGCCTTAGGTCCATGTACCCAGTCCCAGGTGTTGGCATCTGAATGCTGAATCTCCTTGATGAATGACATAGGAGAACGGGATGGTTGATGCCTTCTTGGATAGGTGCTAGGAAGGGGTAGGGGTGCCCACATGGCATTGCCCCAGTTGAATTCCTCCGGAAGTGGTAAGGGTGATCCACACAGCTGGGTCACATTGCCTTGTAGGTGATTCTCTTCCTCAGGCTTCCCATAAAGGTCCTGGGCCTGATGCTGATAGTCTTGGGGAATGGGATCCACAATCTGAGGCTGAGACACTGGCTACAGCTGTAATGTAGCCAGACATACTGCCAGATAATCTGCAATCTCACATGTGCTGTTTTCGGATCAAGATGCCGTATGGTAAAAGTCACCTGACTGCTGGGACTCGCTCCTAAGATCCGCAGCTTGCATCTGAATCCAGGATTGGATCCACACCTTATTGCAAATGATGCCCAAATCGGGAAGTGAGGTGGAGTTCCAGGTGACGTAGGTCTTACTCTCCATTTTCTCTCCATGATGCCACTCTGGGTCTTGTTTAGCTGACCCACCTTGTGCCCCTGGGGTGCTTAGGTAAATGCTATCATCCTCTGAGTCGAGGTCATCCATGAAGAATCCAAATAACTGCAGTATGGGATCCAGATAGTGGAGCTACATGCCACTGGGAGTGCAGAGACAGCGGAGCTGCGTGCCTGTGGAAGTCTAGACAGAAGTAAGATGGTGGGAGATGCTGATAAAGTTCTGTGGATTTGGGTGTGTTTTGTTTGCTTTTCCTAAGGGGCCCCGCCTCTTGGATTGAGTGCCACTATTTAGACTTGGTCAACCAGTACTAAGGTTGAATGTTTGCACACTATTGTTGACTAATGCCTAGCTGCTAATTAATAACAGTTTGTAAGGCCACAATGTATATAAACTCAGTTGCGGATTTTTAGTTGCAGTCAGTATTGAAGTGTGACATGTTACTATGAAACATAATGATGAAAATAAATAATTATAATCAGGTGAACATTCACCACCAATTAATCTGGAATGCTGAATTAGACTACTGGGCACTGCCCACTGCAGAAATGCCAGGAGGTCAATTGGAATATGCATTATACATGAAATGTGATCCATAATGGGGATAGAGTAACAAATGGATTTAAAGCAATATATAAATTAATACATATTATTATTAGTATTATAATTATTATGACATTAAATAGTGATTCCACAGTTCTAAGAAGCAATTGCCATACTATGGAGTTTCATTAGTGTAAACAGAGCTATAAAATTAGTGATGTGAAGCATATCATGTTAATATTCTATTTTTTCATATGCACTGTGTGCAGAGTTATTAGGCAAGTTGTATTGTTGAGGATTATTTTTATTATTGATCAACAACTATGTTCTCAATCAACCCAAAAGACTCCAATATCAAAGCTTAATATATTTGGAAGTTGGGGTTGTTGTTTTTTTAGATTTGGCTATCTTAAGAGGATATCTGTATGTGCAGGTAACTATTACTGTGCAGAATTATTAGGCAACTTAATAAAAACCAAATATATTTCCATCTCACTTGTTTATTTTCACCAGGTAAACCAATATAACTGCACAGAATTTAGAAATAAACATTTCTGATATGCAAAAACAAAACCCCAAAAAATTAGTGACCAATATAGCCACCTTTCTTTATGATGACACTCAACAGCCTTCCATCCACAGATTCTGTCAGTTGCTTGATCTCTTTACGATCAACATTGCGTGCAGCAGCCACCACAGCCTCCCAGACACTGTTCCGAGAGGTGTACTGTTTTCCCTCCCTGTAGATCTCACATTTTATGAGGGACCACAGCCTCTCTATGGGGTTCAGATCAGGTGAACGAGTGGGCCATGTCATTATTTTTTCCTCTTTTAGACCTTTTACTAACCAGCCACGCTATGGAGTAGTTGGATGCATGTGATGGAGCATTGTCCTGCATGAAAATCATGGGTTTTTTTTAACAATACCGACTTCTTCCTGTACCACTGCTTGAAGAAGTTGTCTTCCAGAAACTGGCAGTAGGTCTTGGAATTGAGCTTCACTCCATCCTCAACCCGAAAAGGTGCCACAAGTTCATCTTTGATGATACCAGCCCATACCAATACCCCACCTCCACCTTGCTGGCGTCTGAATCAGAGTGGAGTTCTCTGCCTTTTACTGATCCAGCCTCTGGCCCACCCATCTGGCCCATTAAGAGTCACTCTCATTTCATCAGTCCATAAAACCTTTCAAAAATCAGTCTTAAGATATTACTGGGCCCAGTCTTGACATTTTATTTCATGTTTCTTGTTCAAACGTGGTCATTTTTCAGCCTTCCTTACCTTGGCCATGTCCCTGAGTATGGCATACCTTGTGCCTTTTTATACTCCAGTAACGTTGCGGCTCTGAAATATGGCAAAAATGGTGGCAAATGGCATCTTGGCAGCTTCACGCTTGATTTTCCTGAATTCATGAGCAGTTATTTTTCGCCTCTTTTACCCAACACACTTCTTGCAACCCTGTTGGCTATTTGCCATGAAACGCTTGATTATTCGGTGATCACACTTCAAAAGTTTTAAGACTGCTGCATCCCTCTGCAAGTCATCTCACAATTTTGGACTTTTCAGAGCCCGTCAAATTTTCTTCTGACACATTTTTCCAAAGGAAAGGAAGTTGCCTAATAATTAAGCACACCTTATATAGGGTGTTGAAGTCAATACACCACACCCCTCCTCATTACAGTGATGCACATCACCTGATTTACTTAATTGGTAGTTGGTTCTCAAGCTTTACAGCTTGGAGTAGAACAACATGTATAAAAAGTATCCTGTGATCAAAATACTCATTTGCCTAATAATTCTGCACACAGTGTATTGCCTTTACATAAGTGTACAACAGATGGTCTTGCATGCTGGTGATTATCTGCAACACAAAAGGTTTGCTCTAAAATAAAAAAACATATTTCCAAAAAAGTCCCTTAAAAACAGAAAGCTCTCTTAAACTGATGTTTTAAGGACATTGTAAGCTTCCTGGACTTCCCAGCTGGTGCCACATCTAGCACTGTTTCCAAAATTTAGTAAAAACACCTGCAAACTCCAGGAAGCTTAAAAAATTCTAAAACATTCCAAAAAATTCTACAGCACAATACAAGCCTGTAGACCCAATGGCTGTGGACACTCCTAACCATAGGTGGACTTGTTAGTGTTCGCGATCACCGAACCGAATCGGCCAGGTCCTTGCTGAATTAAAATTGGCAAACATGTATTAGTAGAATTCATTCATCACTACTCACAACCAACGCAAAAGCGTCAAACAGCTGCTGCAGTCCCCAGCAATTAATGTATATTCTGGAGAAGCAAAAGATGGGTTAATGACTGCACTTTTGATGTCCACGAAACATCAAGAGTTAAAGTTATAACATATGTTTATTGTCAACACGTTTCAAGACCCTGTGGTTCCTTCCTCAGGACAAACTAATGTCACACTCTTAGTCTGGCTTTTTTATGTTTCTTTTGAAGTAATGGCTTCTTTGTGGCAGAGTTGTCTTTCAGCTAATGTTGATATAGCACTCGTTTCACTGTGGATAATGACACAATGTTACCAGTGTCCACCATCATCTTCACAAGATCTTTTGCTTTTGTTCTTAATAATGTATAGGTCAGACCAAAGCCCATTTATCACTTGTACACAGAACCGGTCTCCTTCCTTAGTGGTATGATGGCCGAAGAGTCCCATCTTGTTTGTACTTTTGTATAAATGTTTGTAAAGATGAATGAGGCATCTTCAGGTATCTTGAAATTGCACCCAAGGATGAACCAGACTTGTGCAAGTCCACTATACTGTTCCTGATATCTTGGCTGATTTCTTTTGACTTTCCCATGATGCTACACAAAGAAGTGGTGTATTTCAGATGTGCATTAAAATATATCCACATGTGTGTCTCTAATTAACTCAGATGTTGCCAATAAACTTACCAGAATCTTCCAAACACATAATATCATCAAATGGCCTGTCCCAAATTGTTTAAAAGCATATTAATCTTAAGGCCGCTTCACACGCTAGGATATAGGTGAACGATATCATTAGCTATGTCACGTGACCGCGATCCTTCCGACATCATTAGTGCGTTGTCACACGCAAGGATATCGTTAACGATCTTAAATTTGGCAATGCTCCAGCTATTTGGAGAAGAACGTTTGAACGATTTTACAAAGCGGAAGGAATAGGAGAAATATGAACGACACTGTTCAAAAAGGTGTCACACTGAACGATGTTGCTGCTTCCCAGGACGTTAATTGGACGACAAACTATAGATTTGAGGTCCGGATCTCAAATTTTGGATGAACGTTCCAACGATTTTTCCTTCGTACATCGTTCGTTTACACGCAACGACGCACTAACGATATCGTTTGAACGATCACAAATCCGTGATGTTTCAACGATATCGTTAACGATATCCTAGCATGTGAAGCGGCCTTTAGTGTATGTAAATTTGTGACTTTGCAGAAAGTAATAAAATTGGCATTGGCATAAGAATGGCAACATTGTTTTTCTCATTATAGTGTAATATTACCTAATTGGCCTAAAATGGAAAAGGTTTATTCTGATTTCATGTCAGATAGTGAGAAAAACATCTCCTTTCCGGTCCTTTGTCTATATGTGGATGTTAGGTGTCATTTTATTACATGTCACCTATAGTAAGGATCACTACGGATCTGAAATGCATCAGAGGTTTAATGGACCTTCCTTCTTTTCCCATTTTAACATGTTTGTCATGTACCGTCTGGGATTTAAAAAAAATGAAGACTAAAATCAGGTTTTAAACACTTAAGGACCATAGAGGACTCTGGTGCTGGATTTTTTCATTTTCCTCGCTGATTTAACACAGGGCAAGCCAACCTGCAACCTCCAATCATCCAGGTATAATCAGGCACACAGCAGGCTGAATATTTACCATTATTCTGTTTAGTAATAAAAACATGCATACATGTCTTTTTATTTAGTGTATGTAAACTTCTGGTTTCAACTGTACGATGTGACACCTCCGCCCCGTTTATTAGGTCTGTTTCTTGCAAATAAATTATCCTTCTAGCCTTGTATTCCAATCATGTATATTTTCCCACCAAGTTTTAGTGATTCCAATTACATTATATTTCCTTTCCTGCGTTAGTAGCTACAATTCTCCTTGTTTTGCCCATGCTTTGTAAAATTATATAGAAACATTTTGTTTATGATTGGTTTCTCTTTCTTTAATATTATTATTATTTAAATTTTTGTTGTTGTTCTTCCTTTCCACATTTTATAGCAGAGTTTTCAATAGTAGTTTTTAATTAATTTAAGTCATATGGTGTGCAACCAAATATTAAGTTTAAGGTGCCAACAATTTTGGAGTTTTGTGTGAAATCATGTTAATCTCTGGAAAACACCTATAGGGAATAAAGCAATATTCCTACAAGTAGATATTTCTGTAAGGAATAAAGGAATATTCCTACAAGCAGCCATTTTGTCAAGTTGTCATCATACCTCACTCCAATGAGATAGCTTTTGACATCTCCGGGAAGGGGAATATGCTAATTAACCTGAAGAAATTATCATCTTGGCACCATAATAGAGCTCCTACGAAATGGAGCAATGAAATCTTCCTGCCATTATCCAAAAGGATGACCACCTTTGGATTTCCCAGCTAGGGGTAAAAATAAATTTCCTTCTATATGCAGACTCAATAGAAGAGTCAATTACAGCCCAGACTGACAGGCACAGAGAGTGTAACCATTAATATCTCATGAGCTCCTATAAAAATGTCAAGCATAAATATGGAATCTAGATATTCAGACGGTCATCGCACTTTTATTTACATAAATGTGCGGTGAACGTAAGTAACCTAAACTTGATAATGGCTAGTTGGATGCCAGCAAAGTAGTCATGTGTCATACCATTGCGAATCTAAAATCATAACCGAAAATATGAGCGCAATGTTTTTCGCCTTTGACACTCCCAGGCAAAGTTATGACCCATAATAGCTTCTAGATATTTCATGTTCCCACTCTTGGTGGGAATTATAAGCCAGCCCAGAGGCAGGTGATGGGTGTGAGATGGGAAGGCCTCTTACAGTATAAAAATGTTCCATCTCTTCTTCATCTTGGTATTCTTCTGAAGAGCCTGAGTGTACCCACGAACCAGTTGGCCCATGCTGCCCTTGTGGTGCCACGAGCATTAAGGTAACTGATCACATGTGTCTGTAATTCTGTGTGTAATCCATTTATTTTTTATTTGCATAAATGACTGTAATATTTGTAAAATCTAATAATAACTGTAAATACTATTCTAGTGTGCCAATAGGGCGATTAAATATATAAATTTAATCTTGAGTTGGTCTGTTATCTTGATCATGACTTACCACGTTTGTATACTCATTTAAATGCTACAGAACCTGGATTGGTTACCCAGTTTAAGCCTGTTCACCGGCCAGACTTATATTAAACGAGAAACAGGTGGGAGCAATTAGTGCTTGGGGTTAGTCAAGGCCTCTGTCAGTGACAGGATGGTGGTTAGTATATATGTTTTGGCCTGGCATTGGAAAGCATGTACCACACTCAGTGAGAGGTGCCTTGATAAACCAGAACTGACAGTGCAGCTGCGGTCCTTCTTTTATCCTCAGGCAGTTCCCTGACTTGCCTGAGTTTAACAAGAGGCTCTGTAGAGCTGCCAAGTTCGGTGGCCCATTCTCCACAACACCAATGAAGTTAAATGTAGTGAATGTTTCAGAATTAAAAATTGTGATAAATCCCTTGTCTTACCAAGTACATTGTAGTGCCCATATATTATACCCAGCTCGTGCTTCTGGAGACACACACTCCATAAATATAGCTGGATTCCTTACTACAACAACGCCAAACATGTGAATGTTAGCAGTGGTTTAGACACATTGTGGTGTTCAGAAGAGGGGGAGCATTTAGATTTGGTAGTGCAGGTTTTTTCTTGGGGGGAAGGTGGTAGGGATGAGGGAGCCATAGTGCTTTTGCAGAGCCTTTTTGTTAACAACAGCATTATAGCACCTATGTTTCTATTAACAGTTGATGGACTTTGGTGGGGACTTGTTTTTTTGTGGGTTGAGTTGAATGGTATTTGTGGCACTTATATCCAAACTGCCATCTATATCTCTGAAATAAGTAAGTAATTCAGGTGAAACCCCGATAGATCCATTTACTAATGAGACAGCAGAGTCACTCTGGACTCTGTCTGCCATCTGTTCAGCCGTGTCCTCCTTTTCAAAGGTACACAAAAGGGTGGTTGAGCGCACTTTTGTTCATGCCTAAAACATTGCATAAAAAGATGGACACTGCTGAAACACAGTTTAAATTTACTCCCTCTGCTTAAAGGGAACTTGACCCCTCCAAATGACCCACAACCCTATGAATACCTGTCCCTGAACCATGAGAGATCATTAGTAGTGGTCCTTTTCTGTAAAAAATGCGTGGTGTAACATTGTCAAAAACAACATTATTCATTTATATATCTGCAACTTTTTGTCCATGAATAAGTCTCACAGGGCTTTCCCTGTGCGATCCTAAGCCCTCCTGAGCAGTTCATTATCACGCCCCGAAGGGCGTGATAAATAATACTAGTCCTCCTCGCCCTGCGGTATGGGTGTAATAGTCGGTGTGACGCTATTTGCATCACATCTGGTCATGGTGACGTCTGTACATCCTTTAGGTGTATATGAAAAGCCGTGCATGGTGAGGTCGGGGTACACCTAAAGGGTGTACCGACATCACCATGACCGGATGTGATGCAAATAGCGTCACACCGACTATTACACCCATACCGCAGGGCGAGGAGGACTAGTATTATTTATCACGCCCATCGGGGCGTGATAATGAACTGCTCAGGAGGGCTTAGAGTCTCACAGGGAAAACCCTGTGAGACTTATTCATGGACAAGAAGTCGCAGATATGTAAGTGAATAATGTTGTTTTTGACAATGTTACACCACGCATTTTTTACAGAAAAGGACCGCTACTAACGATCTCTCACACGCCAAAAGCCGGGAATGTCGCCTTCATGATTGCCTCTGATTTTGGAGCAGTGCTGTGAAATCGGAATCAGGCGCAACCTTTTTTATCGCCGCCAAATTCCACAATTACACACCGCAATAAGGAGGCAATTTGGCGGCGATCCTTCCAGCGAGAAATCTCGCCACCAAAATTGACTCCTGTGGTTGCGGCATGTAAAGGTACCCTTAGAGGGATCTGCCTGAAAAATGCTTGAGTTCCTTATAGACTTCCATTATACTCATTACTCGGATCGAGCCCGCGGACGAGCTGGATTTGAATAATAAGTTTTCAAGCACTTCAGTGCTCGCTCATCACTATTAAAATTTAAAGTAGAATAAAAAATGATTATGCAAATTGTAAATGAACTTTAGAAAATAGATTAAGGACTTTCTTTGACATTATATTTAGTCTTGATTTCCTATGCACAACTCAAGAAAAGGTTAATTAAAATGACCTTAAATAAAATGGCACCTTGATTAACAGGTGCAAAATATACAAAAAAAAACATTTTTAATGAGAAACTTGCATATTATATCTGCAAACTAGCAGAAGACTGGAAGTTTTATGGCAGCTATATTTCCAATATATATTTATCCGTTTTATATCTGCAACTGATCTGAACACACAGAATATCTTATGGACACTTTACACACACCAACTTATCTGTCCAACTTCTGACCAACTTACTGGTTGCAGTGAAATCATGGACACATTGTTACATTTGTACACAGCCACAAAATGGAGCAATGTGTCCATGATTTCACTGCAACCAGTAAGTTGGTCAGAAGTTGGACAGATACCGTATATACTCGTGTATAAGCCGAGTTTTTCAGCCCAAAAATTTGGCTGAAAAGTCACCCCCTCGGCTTATACACGGGTCAATACGGTAACTTCTACATGGAGGAGGCGGGGGGAGGCCCGTGAATGAGCGGCCCACCACGTGGGGCCGCTCATTAGATGTGCACGGCTCCCCCCGCCCATCACAGCGGCCGTGCATAAAGCCCCCAGTGTATACAGCAGCCTCCCAGTGGCACTAGCCCCCCATCATGTGAAGAGCCCCCCACAGTTTGCAGAGCCCCCCCCGCTGCATTATCTTACCATCCAGGGTCTTCACCGCGGGTCCTGCAGTCATCATCGCGCGTTCCGGTCTCACGTGACCCGGCGCGATGACGTCATTCCACTGCGACCGCCGGGTCACAAGAGACTGGGAACACAGCGCGCGAGGATGGACTGCAGGACCCGCGGTGAAGAAGAACCTGGATGGTAAGATAATGCAGCGGGGGGGCTCTGCAAACTGTGGGGGGCTCTTCACATGATGGGGGAGCGAGTGCCACTGGGGCCTGCTGTATATACCCCTGGGGGCCTGCTGTATATACCCCTGGGGGCCTGCTGTACATACCCCTGGGGGCCTGCTGTATCCTGGGGGCCTGCTGTATATACCCCTGGGGGCCTGCTGTATATACCCCTGGGGGCCTGCTGTATATACCCCTGGGGGCTTGCTGTATATACCCCTGGGGGCCTGCTGTATATACCCCTGGGGGCCTGCTGTATATACCCCTAGGGGCCTGCTGTATACCATGCTGCTGGGGCCTGTATACCACTGGGGGGGCCTGTATACCTCACTGCTGGGGGCTGTATACCTGTCCTGGTGGCTGTATACCATACTACTGGGGCCTGTATACCACTGGGAGGGCCTGTATACCACACTGCTGGGGGCTGTATACCTCACTGCTGGGGGCTGTATACCTGTGCTGGGGTCCACCCTCGGCTTATACGCGAGTCAATATGTTTTCCCAGTTTTTGGGGGCAAAAGTAGGGGGGTCGGCTTATACACGGGTCGGCTTATACACGAGTATATACGGTAAGTTGGGGTGTGTAAAGTGGCCATTACAGTTCAATTAATTCATTTTTCACATGTTATTATTTTGCTTTTAATTAAATTCATAGCTTTTGGCCACCATATTTTTACAGATCCATCTAAAAAAATATTTTCTCATTCACCTGTTCTCTACACCTCTGCCCTTCAGGTAAATTGATATATACTGTATAGCTTTAGTAGCTACAACAATAATACCTTTTACTTCCAGGTTGTTAAATAATCTTCATGCAATCTTCTAGCCATAAACATTACATATGTTTGGATTGCTTTGTCCCTTCCTTACATTGGATGACATAGCATGTAAACATCAACTACCTTATGTATGTTACAAGCCTGGTAGTATTTACTAATAACCTACATTTTCTATAGTAACAGCAAAAGTGGGTTAAAATAAAAGCAATCTTTAATACCTTCAAATTGGTAACACTACCAAACTGAACTTTATACCTTCAGCACTCCTTGATCTACCACAGAAGTTCTAAGGTTACACTAATGGCCCCTTGTACGCTTGAACCAGGAAACGACCATTTAACATGGGAGTGAATAGGGGAAGTTGCTCTCCAAGTCGGTGTTGGGCTGTCACACAGAACGATCTCAATTAATTAGTAATATTACATTGATTTTTGATGGTACTCTGTCACGCGCTTAGTTGGAGCTGACATTGCTGGATGCTGCTGTGTATGTGTTTGTCTTTAAGAGCTGCATGGTTGATGGTTGTGAAGGTCCTGGCCTCCTGTGTTGTACTCCAGAACTGCATTCACTATGAGGTTCAACTGCTGTTTGAAAGGTTAATGTGTGACTCACCTGAACTCCCCTCCCCCTAGCCTTTTAGTAGTCTCTCCTTCCACCAGGTGGTGCTGCTGATAGAGTTTCACTCTATGCCTGGAAGCCGTGCTGTGCTGACCTGTGTGTTTGTGTTGCTAAAGTCCCTTCCTTTGGAGTTGCTGTATGCTAGGTCTGTAGAGGGAGATGAGGGGGGAATAGAGCAGGGCTGGTGGAGGAGGTTAGGGAGAGGCTAGAGGCCCAAACCTTCTCACCATCAGAAATACCTTCGGGATCAGGGCCATTCAGGGTTCCTAGACTAGGGTGAGACTAGTCTTCCCTGGTCACTCTGCGAATACCTGCCATTCCATCATCAGAATTCTCACTACACTGTGACAATTACGATGTTTCAGGGCATTTTTGGGAGCCCTGAAACACGCTGACTAATAAATCAATATTATATTCACCCTTTCATGTCTCATGGAATACAGCAGCGCAGTTTTAACCCTTCATCCTCCCTACTTTAATTTTCTGAAATAATGACCTTTGGGTTTTCAGTAACTATAAGCCATAATCATCAACATTAACATAAACAACACTTGAAATAGATCTGAGATCTGAGAACTGAGGGGGGCCACCCGCACCACCGTACATCCGTACATCCGCACCGCCGCACACCCACATATTGAAGAATTCCTGATGCGTTAGAATCGGGCCACCATCTAGTATATATATAGAGAGAGAGAGAGAAAAAGAGGGAGTTTGAGAGCAAGTGATAAAACTTGTACAAAATATAACTGTGATTAGTTAGTAGCATATAATTTCTGCAACAATTTCTTGAAATCATACACCCGGCTAAAGTACAATGATGACATGTGCAATAAAAATTTAGGCTATGCTCTGCATGTTACTCACATAAAGTTGGGCAGAAGCAGTAAATAGTATCATGGTGTCACAGATGGCTGGTAACATATGTCAAGCTGATAAGCCAGCCCGGAATAACAATGTGAACTATGCATGCACACTTGTGTTAGTAATGTAAATCAGTCCAAGTTATGTGCATACATATACATGATGCTCTTACTGGCAGTAATGATAGCTATCCTCTTATTTAGAAAGTTTTGAACTTATTTATGCAATGTATTGCTAATGTCAGTATGAGTAAAATATAGCCACTGAAAATAACTACTCAAGCCAAATATAACCATATATATTTTTAACATTCCCAATAATATTAATAATAATAATAATAATAATAATAATAATAAAAATAATTATAATAATATTAGCCATGCTGTATTCATTTTTATAGAGGATATCTGGGATGTTTAAAAAAAATTTTTTTGCCTAAGCACTAACAGACAGGTAGCTAGCACCTACCTGTCTCTTGTGCTCGACACTATTCACCACTGACCAGAGAGGTCTAAGACCGCTCCTGTCAGTGATTTTTTGGCTTCTGACGACGTCATGACTATAGAGGGGCTGGATCCTCGCCTCTGTTGACGAGTGTCAGATGCTGACAACAGGCAGGTAGGTGCAGCACTTTTTTTGTATCTATTATATAATCGCGAATCGCAAAAGCGCCCCTCTCGGCGCTACTTCCGGCGTGGTCATGTGGATACGCGCGAAGCATTGGCCGCGAAGCGGCCATTGCGAGCAGTTTTAAGCCGACTCGCAATGGTCGCAATGGCCGCCAATGCCGCCTCTGCTCCCCGCTACCCACAGACCACCTCCGACTATGCAGCTGCCCCCTGTGCCTCCCCCCCAGCCCCGATCCACAGCCCAGCAACGCTCCCCACACCCGCACCGACCTCCAGCACCGCACACCTCCCCCCTCACTGCCCGCACACCTCCGCCGCCAGCCCCTATCCACAGTCTAGCACAGCCCCCCGGCAATGTCCGCACAACACCCCCCCCACAATGTCCGCACAGCACCCCCCCCAATGTCCGCACAACACCCCCCCACAATGTCCGCACAGCACCCCCCCACAATGTCCGCACAGCCCCTCCCCTCCAATGTCCGCACAGTCCCTCCCCCCAATGTCCGCACAGCCCCTCCCCCCCAATGTCCGCACAGCCCCTCCCCCCCAATGTCCGCACTGCACCTAAGCCCCGCCGCACCTAAGCCCCTACCCCATAAGCCCCGCCGCACCTAAGCCCCTACCCTCTAAGCCCCGCCGCACCTAAGCCCCTACCCCCTAAGACCTGCCGCACCTAAGCCCCTACCCCCTAAGCCCCGCCGCACCTAAGCCCCTACCCTCTAAGCCCCGCCGCACCTAAGCCCCTACCCCCTAAGACCCGCCGCACCTAAGCCCCTACCCTCTAAGCCCCGCCACACCTAACCCCCTACCCCCCTACCCCCTAAGCCCCGCCGCATCTAAGCCCCTAACCCCTAAGTCCGTCGCACCTAAGCCCCTACACCCTAAGCACCGCCGCACCTAAGCCACGACCCGCCGCACCTAAGCCCCTACCCCCTAAGCCCCGCCGCACCTAAGCCTCTACCCCTAAACCCCGCTGCACCTAAGCCCCGACCCGCCGCACCTAAGCCCGTACCCCCTAAGCCCCGCCGCACCTAAGCCCCTACCCCCTAAGCCCCGCCGCACCTAAGCCCCGACCTGCCGCACCTAAGCCCCTACCCCCTAAGCCCCGCCGCACCTAAGCCCCTACCCCCTAAGCCCCGCCGCACCTAAGCCCCTACCGTCCGCCGCCGCCCCGCCGCACCTAAGCCCCTACCCCCTAAGCCCCGCTGCACCTAAGCCACTACCCTCTAAGCCCCGCCGCACCTAAGCCCCTACCCTCTAAGCCCCGCCGCACCTAACCCCCTACCCCCCTACCCCCTAAGCCCCGCCGCACCTAAGCCCCTACCCTATAAGCCCCGCCGCATCTAAGCTCCTACCCTATAAGCCCCGCCGCATCTAAGCCCCTAACCCCTAAGTCCGTCGCACCTAAGCCCCTACACCCTAAGCACCGCCGCACCTAAGCCACGACCCGCCGCACCTAAGCCCCTACCCCCTAAGCCCCGCCGCACCTAAGCCTCTACCCCCTAAGCCCCGCCGCACCTAAGCCCCGACCCGCCGCACCTAAGCCCCTACCCCCTAAGCCCCGCCGCACCTAAGCCCCTACCCCCTAAGCCCCGCCGCACCTAAGCCCCGACCCACCGCACCTAAGCCCCTACCCCTAAGCCCCGCCGCACCTAAGCCCCTACCCCCTAAGCCCCGCCGCACCTAAGCCCCTACCGTCCGCCGCCGCCCCGCTGCACCTAAGCCCCTGCCCCCTAAGCCCCACTGCACCTAAGCCACTACCCTCTAAGCCCCGCCGCACCTAAGCCCCTACCCTCTAAGCCCCGCCGCATCTAAGCCCTACCCCCTAAGTCTAAGTCCGCCGCACCTAAGCCCCGCCGCACCTAAGCCCCTATCCCCTAAGCCCCGCCGCCTCCTAAGCTCCCACCGCTTTCCCCCGCCGCTGTCGCTAACACCTAAGGCCCTACACCGGAAGCCCCCGCAGTCCCCTAACCTAACGCCCCCGTCAATCACTTACATGCCTTCTTAGTCATCTGATCGTCCGTCCGATCCACAAGTCCTCCGTCCGGCCAGGCGTCCTCTTCCTCCGGCCCCGCCGGTCTTCTCTCTTCTTCCCGCCATCTCCGGCTCTTCGTCCGGCCCCCGGGGTCTTCTGTCTTCTTTCCGCCAACTTCCAGCTCCGACGTCCTCTTCACTTCTCATTAAGATAGAATGGACGAAAAATCCGCCATTCTATCTCTATGAGATGTGAGGCGCTCTTCTGATTGGTCGCTGTCTACTGCCCTCAGCCAATCAGAAGAGCACCTCATTTCCCATTGACATACATTAGCGGTGTGTCGGCGATTTTATGGCCGCCCACCTGGTTCTATTTGTCGGCCCTAAAATCGCGGACACACCGCTAATGCATGTCTATGGGCAGTCAGCCCGATTTCTGATTGGTCGCTCTCTGCTGACGCCGACCAATCAGAATTCGACCTCACTGCCAATAGACATACATTAGCGGTGTGTCCGCGATTTTGGGGCCGACAAATAGAACCAGGGGCCCGGCCGTTAATTCGCCGACACACCGCTAATGTATGTCAACAAATAAATTTAATAATAAAAAAAATAATAAAAAAATAATTAAAAAATAATAAAAAAATAAATAAAAAATAATAAATAATTAAATAAAAAATAATAATAAAAAAAAACAAAAAAGGCTAATAATATGAGCCCTTTCAGCGGACCTGAAGGAGAACTGTGTCTCAGCCTCAGGCTCACTTAAAATCACTAATAAATTTAATAATAAAAAAAATAATAAAAAAATAATTAAAAAATAATAAAAAAATAAATAAAAAATAATAAATAATTAAATAAAAAATAATAATAAAAAAAAAAAAATGCTAATAATATGAGCCCTTTCAGCGGACCTGAAGGAGAACTGTGTCTCAGCCTCAGGCTCACTTAAAATCACTAATAAATTTAATAATAAAAAAAATAATTAAAAAATAATTAAAAAATAATAAAAAAATAAATAAAAAATAATAAATAATTAAATAAAAAATAATAAAAAAAAAAACAAAAAAGGCTATTAATATGAGCCCTTTCAGCGGACCTGAAGGAGAACTGTGTCTCAGCCTCAGGCTCACTTAAAATAACTAATAAATTTAATAATAAAAAAAATAATTAAAAAATAATTAAAAAATAAAAATAAATAAATAAAAAATAATAAATAATTAAATAAAAAATAATAATAATAAAAAAAAAATGCTAATAATATGAGCCCTTTGAGTGGACCTGAAGGAGAACTGTGTCTCAGGGTCAGGCTCACTTAAAATAACAAATAATTAATTAATTTAATAATAAAAAAATTAACCAAAAAATATTTAAAAAATAATAAAAAAATAATTAAAAAATAATAAAAAAATAAATAAAAAATAATAATAAAAAATAAAATAATATGCTAAGAATATGAGCCCTTTGAGCGGACCTGAAGGAGAACTGTGTCTCAGGCTCAGGCTCACTTAAAATAACAAATAATAAATTAATTTAATAATAAAAAAAATAAAATAATAATAATTAAAAAATAATAAAAAAAATAAATAAAAAATAATAAAAAAATAAATTAAAAATAATAATAATAATAAAAAAAAAATATCCTAATAATATGAGCCCTTTGAGCGGACATGAAGGAGAACTGTGTCTCAGGCTCAGCCTCACTTAAAATAACAAATAATAAATTAATTTAATAATAAAAAAAATAATTAAAAAGATTATACATAATAACATAAAAAATAAGAATAAAAAAAATAAAATGCTAATAATAATGATATTACTGCTAATAATAATGCTATTACTGCTAATAATTATGCTATTAATGCTAATAATAATGCTATTAATGCTAATAATTATGCTATTAATGCTAATATTTATGTTATTAATGCTAATAATTATGCTAATAATGCTAATAATTATGGTATTAATGGTAATAATAATGCTATTAATGCAAATAATATTGCTATTAATTCTATTATTAATGCTATTAATGCTAATAATTATGCTATTAATGCTAATAATTATGCTATTAATGGTAATAATAATGCTATTAATGCAAATAATATGCTATTAATTCTATTATTAATGCTATTAATGCTAATAATAATGCTATTAATGCTAATAATTATGCTATTAATGCTAATAATAATGCTATTAATGCAATAATTATGCTATTAATGCTAATATTATGTTATTAATGCTAATAATATCTATTAATGCTATTTATGCTATTAATGGTAATAATAATGCTATTAATGCAAATAATATTGCTATTAATTCTATTATTAATGCTATTAATGCTAATAATAATGCTATTAATGCTAATAATTATGCTATTAATGCTAATAAAAATGCTATTAATGCAATAATTATGCTATTAATGCTAATATTAATGTAATAATAATGCTAATAATTATCTATTAATGCTAATAATTATGTATTAATGGTAATAATAATGCTATTAATGCAAATAATATTGCTATTAATTCTATTATTAATGCTATTAATGCTAATAATTATGCTATTAATGCTAATAATTATGCTATTAATGGTAATAATAATGCTATTAATGCAAATAATATTGCTATTATAATTATTAATGTATTAATGCTAATAATTAATGCATTAATGCAATATTATGCTATTAATGCTAATAATTATGCTATTAATGCTAATAATTAATGCTATTAATGCTAATAATTATGCTATTAATGTATATAATGCTATTAATGTAATATATGCTATTAATGCAAATAATTATGCTATTAATGTAATAATTATGCTATTAATGGTAATAATAATGCTATTAATGCAAATAATATTGCTATTAATGCTAATATTAATGCTATTAATGCTAATAATTATGCTATTAATGTAATAATAATGCTATTAATGCAAATAATTATGCTATTAATGCTATATTAATGCTATTAATGGTAATATAATGCTATTAATGCAAATAATATTGCTATATAATGCTATTATTAATGCTATTAATGCTAATAATATGCTATTAATGCTAATATTATGCTATAATGGTAATAATAATGCTATTAATGCAATAATAATATGCTATTAATGCTATATTAATGCTATAATGCTAATAATTATGCTATTAATGCTAATATTATGCTATTAATGCTAATAATTATGCTATTAATGGTAATAATAATGCTATTAATGCAAATAATATTGCTATTAATTCTATTATTAATGCTATTAATGCTAATAATTATGCTAATAATGCTAAATAATTATGCTATTAATGGTAATAATAATGCTATTAATGCAAATAATTTGCTATTAATGCTATTATTAATGCTATTAATTGCTAATAATTATGCTATTAATGCTAATAATTATGCTATTAATGTAATAATAATTGCTATTAATGCAAATAATATTGCTATTAATGCTATTATTAATGCATTAATGCTATATGCTATAAGAAATTTATGCTATTAATGCTAATAATTATGCTATTAATGTAATAATTAATTGCTATTAATGCAAATAATATTGCTATTAATGCTATTAATTAATTATTAATGCTAATAATTATGCTATTAATGCTAATAATTATGCTATTAATGGTAATATATAATGCTATTAATGCAAATAATATTGCTATTAATGCTATTATTAATGCTATATTAAATGCTAATAATTATGCTATTAATGCTAAATAATTATGCTTATTAATGGTAATAATTAATGCTATTAATGCAAATAATATGCTATTAATGCTATTATTAATGCTATTAATGCTAAATAATTATGCTATTAATGTAATATTATGCTATTAAATGCTAATAATTATGCTATTAATGGTAATAATAATGCTAATAATGCAAATAATATTGCTATTAATGATATTATTAATGCTATTAATGCTAATAATTATAATGCTATTAATGCTAATAATTATGCTATTAATGGTAATATTAATGCTATTAATGCAAATAATATTGCTATTAATGCTATTATTAATGCTATTAATGCTAATAATTATGCTATTAATGCTAATAATTATGTATTAATGGTAATAATAATGCTATTAATGCAAATAATATTGCTATTAATGCTATTATTAATGCTATTAATGCTAATAATTATGCTATTAATGCTAATAATTATGTTATTAATGGTAATAATAATGGTATTAATGCAAATAATATTGCTATTAATGCTATTAATTAATGCTATTAATGCTAATACATTATGCTAATAATTATGCTATTAATGGTAATAATAATGCTGATTAATGCAAATAATATTGCTATTAATGCTTATTATTTTATGCTATTAATGCTAATAATTATGCTATTAATGCTAATATTAATGCTAATTATGCTAATAATAATCATATTAACGCTATTAAATGCTATTAAGGCTAATAATCATGCTATTTATGCTATTCAAAATGCTATTAATGCTAATAATAATTGCTATTAATGCTTTATGTAATAGTAATGCTATTAATGCAATTATTTATGCTATTAATTCTATTATTTCTATAGCTATTAAATGCTATTAATGCTATTAATAATGTTATTCATGCTATTAATAATACTATTAATGCTATTAATGCTAATATTAATGCTATTAATTGTATTATTAATGCTATTAATGCTATTAATAATGCTATTAATGCTAATAATAATGCTATTACTGCTAATAATAATGCTATTAATGCTAATAATTATGCTATTAATGCTACTATTAATGCTAATAATGCTAATAATAATCACATTAACGCTATTAATAATGCTATTAAGGCTAATAATCATGCTATTTATGCTATTCAAAATGCTATTAATGCTAATAATATTGCTATTAATGCTCTTTATGCTAATAGTAATGCTATTAATGCGATTAGTTATGCTATTAATTCTATTGTTTATGCTATTAATGCTATTAATAATGCTATTAATGCTATTAATGCTATTAATAATGTTATTCATACTAATAATACTATTAATGCTATTAATGCTAATATTAATGCTATTAATTGTATTATTAATGCTATTAATGCTAATAATAATGCTATTAATGCTAATAATTATGCTATTAATGCTAATATTAATGCTAATAATGCTAATAATAATCATATTAACGCTATTAATAATGCTATTAAGGCTAATAATCATGCTATTTATGCTATTCAAAATTCTATTAATGCTAATAATATTGCTATTAATGCTCTTTATGCTAATACTCATGCTATTAATGCGATTATTTATGCTATTAATTCTATTATTTAGGCTATTAATGCTATTAATAATGGTATTAATGTTATAAATAATGCTATTAATGCTATTCATGCTAATATTAATGCTATTAATTCTAATAATCATGCTATTAATCCTATTAATAATGCTATTAATGCTATTTTTATTTCTATTAATGCTATTAATAATTTTATTAATGCTAATAATGCTATTACTGCTCATAATAATGCTATTAACGCTATTATTAATGCTATTTATGGTAATAATGCTATTAATACTAATAACAATACTATTAATAGTACTATTATTGCTGTTAATAATGCTATTAATGCTAATAATAATGCTGTTAATGCTAATAATTATGCTATTAATGGTAATAATAATGCTATTAATGCAAATAATATTGCCACGTTCTAGAATCCCGATGCATTTGCATCGGGCTCACAGCTAGTATATATATATATATATATATATATATATATATACATACCTTCAAGAGACTAGCCAGCGGCACTCACCAAAGAAGATCTTTGTGCTTTTATTCAGAGTCCAGCAAAATCCATGGACAACGACGGGTCCTGGCCGAAGTGGTACAGACCGCAAAACGGCAGGCCGTCTGAATAAAAGCAAAAAGATCTTCTAAAAGATGTGAGTACTGCTGACAAGTCTCTTGAATGCATGTGATTATTGTGGGATTAGTGTGCAACACCTGTAAATAGCACTGAAAAGGTCATAGATATAGTGGCTACACCTAGTTACACCATATAGTGCCCAGTAACCTCTAACATATATACAAAGGAAAAGGAGGACAGGGATGTCAACGTTAGGACTCATTAGACCTGGCGTCACCTTGTCGTGGTTGATGAGCAAACAGACATTGGCCAATGTATGTACTAAGAACCCCAAAAAAAATAAAAAAATAAGAATTTGAGTTTTTTGAAAAAAGCATAAGTTTTTAATTTTTTTCTCATATATATACTGCTTGTTAGCATTTGTACATCATTGGTAGTAGCTGAGTGCTGCAGAGAATTTTTTTCTAGTTGTTTGACCCAGTGTCCCTGCTGGCACCAGTTCACATTGTGTCTGTGAGTGCTGTGCAGTTTTTTCTGATTTGTGTAGAACATATGGAGTTCCTGGCTCCATGTCTGCAATTTGCACCCTCATCACCCACAGGTGGTCTGAGGTTGAAATAGTGTCTACCCACTTCAGAGTGGGATAGGGAAGAAAAGGAGGACAGGGATGTCATCATTAGGACTCATCAGACCTGGGGTCACCTTGTCGCGGTTGATGAGCAAACAGACATTGGCAAATGTATTGTGAAAAGAAAATAGGGAGGGGGACAAGAGGCGCAATAGTGCCCTATCACTGATGACACTTGTGTAAGGTGGTGGTGCTATGAAGCTGCTCACCTGGTCCAGTTGTGATCCCCACAACTGGTTTGAAGGCGTTTTGGAATCAGTGTTCCAGCTGCTGCAGGACCTCCACCGACCACTGGATAGTGGTTTGAATCCAAGATAATGATGGGAGTGCTGGTGTGTCACGGTCCGCGCTGCTGTGGCATAAATAAACTCACCAAAGAGACAGCAGTTATTCCATCCTTTTATTTCCTCCTCTTTCCTACGCGTTTCAGCGCCACACCCGGCGCCTGAGGAAGGCGCCGGGTGTGGCGCTGAAACGCGTAGGAAAGAGGAGGAAATAAAAGGATGGAATAACTGCTTTCTCTTTGGTGAGTTTATTTATGCCACAGCAGCGCGGACCGTGACACACCAGCACTCCCATCATTATATTGGCAAATGTATGTATTATGAACCCCAAAAAAAATAAAAAAATAAGAATTTGAGTTTTTTGAAAAAAAGTTAAGTTTTTAAAATTTTTTCTCATATGTATATATATATATATATATAGCTTGTTAGCATTTGTACATCATTGGTAGTAACTGAGTGCTGCAGATAATTTTTTCCTATATATATATATATATATATATATATATATATATATATATATATATATATATATATATCCCAGATAGCCTCTTTAATATGTGAGTTACAATATTTTACATCATTATCACATGTGGCCAAGTATAATCCACAGTTTATAAGAACAATAAAAATAATTTTAAGATTTTCATTAAAGTTAGCACGTATCCTGTGGTCATTAAAAGTGCATTTCTGTTTTGTTTTTTCTTTTTCTCCCTCCCCTCCCTCCCGTCCCTGACAGTGTCGACGCTGCCAACGTCTCCATTCCTTATCACAGGCTACAGCTACCAAACGTGCCAGGTTGTTATGGCAATACATAGTTAATAATTTATATACCGTAAGTTTATTGAAGCCATTCAGAAATCTACAAGTGTGCAGGCTAGAGGACGGTTTGTAGAAAAAAGGCCTTGCTCATTTCCTCTAGTTAGTTCTCCCTCCTTCCTCCTTCCTCAGGAAATTCTTCTCTTTCAAGATTATGTAGCAGTGCTGAACCGTTCTTATCAGCATGGACCGAATGTGCTGTACTAATCAAGGCTGAATTGGAATACTAACTCACAGAATATAATTGAATGTTTTTTCAGAATAAAATGTAGATTCAGCATAATATGATGCAATCACCCCTACCAACACCCCTTTTAATACCCCTTTAAGGAGTCGTATAAAACTGTTAACCCCTCCCTTAATAAAGGTCTTTTGTCATTAAGCTCTACTTTGACATGGGTGTCAGCGTGGTTCTTACGGTGGCGTGCACACACTCAGACAAAGCATCAATTTGGCAGCAGACAATTAAGATGACAGCCCACCCGGAAGGTGTGGAGGGCATCTATTACAGTTGGCGCACCAGCATGGGGCTAGGACGAGACGTCCACGGACGACAGCCACAACTGAACCTCTATTCCCAGGACAAATACAAAAGGGGAGGGGAACAAGAGGCGCAATAGTGCCCTTATCACTCAACACTAGTTTGCAATCCACTCACCTGATCCAGTTGTGACACCCACAACTGGTTTGAAGGCTTGATAGGAATAATGTCCTGATGGCTGCTGCTGGACCTCCACCAACCACTCACACGTGGAAAAGCATCAAGGTACTTGGGAAAAGGTGTACAGCGGTCCGCGCTGCCAGGGTAACTCACATCCCTGATGAAGGTGACAGGAGGGCACCGAAACGCATCGGAGAATAAAGAAGGATCTGATTAACTCTTCATCTACCCGTGTATTCTTTGATGTGAGTTAACCTGGCAGCGCGGACCGCTGTACACCTTTTCCCAAGTACCTTGATTCTATTCCCAGGACGGATCATACACGAGGGGTAGACCTGCAGGCTACAAAGAGGTAAGAAAATGATTTATCTTTCCTAAGACCCTCCTGTGTCTCCGTGCAGGGATGGAGGTAGCTGGCTGTCAGACTCGGACATAGATGACCGGATCTGAGAAGTCCTTAATTGTCTGCCTTATTTGTGTTCTTGCAACCTGATTCTGAGCTTATCTGTGTTTATGTCAGTGCTATCATTGCTACAGTTTCAATACAGAGAAAGAGAGAGAAAGGCACGGAGAACCGAGAGACGGGGCTGAGTGGGGAGATTCTGTTTCCCTGGTTTTCCAGCTCTATTCCCAGGGGATAGGGCTGATGGTTTTCTGACCCCTAATGGGGTTGATGGTTCTCCGGCCCCTGAAAGGGGGGGCCGATGGTTTATTTCACTATTGGTGTTCCAGCCTCTGATACGGCTGATGGTTTTCCCACCCTGCACGCGCTAGCTAAGGACGGAGTGTAGTCCTGGCTGCGGTGGTGGATGGGTACGTAATTTACGTAAATGATGGTAGTGATGAGATTGTTCCGTCTCTCCAGATAACGTGCTGCTTGTGTAGACAAGGTATAGAGCTAGCAATTACGCCCGCTGGCTGGATAATTAAATTGTGTTACTAACGTGCCATATGCACGTGAAGAAACTGGTTATATAGAAATCCCTGGCACTTCTCCAGTACTCAAGGTGTTCTGACAAAATATACATGCCCAGCTAATGATAGTCAATCCGCAAGGGGTTTTGTTGCAAGAAGTATATTGCAAGAAAATTATATTACCCAGTTGTTGCCCCACTGAGGTGTAGAGGGGGCCGACACAGTTTGATGTTTTATGTGTTTTATCTGTTTGGTGACAACCATTCCAGTTCCAGTCCTCAGACTGACTCTGACTGACTGACTCCAGTGACGCAACCAGTTCCAGTCCTCTGACTAACTGCCTTCCTAACACCACTACTAGTTTCCATAACGTGCACACAGTGTAAGCAAGGTGTGAAGCTTGCTATTTCTGCTGACTTGGTTACAGACCCATTTCACCTCTTCCCCCCCCCCTAAGGTTTAGAGTGTTCAGAATAAACATTAATGCCCAGCTCACTGAAGATATCCCAGTTGACTCCCCTTTATACAACCCTGCTGACTGGGTGACCTTGAGGGGTGGGCAGCCATAGCAAAGATAGTATAGAGACTTGGGTTTAAGCTATAACATGGGTGTTAATCAGTCAAAGCCTCAGCAAGTTACCCCCAAGAGACCTTGTGGCAGAGAGGAAAGGGAAGAAGTATGTAAAAAGAAAGGGAAGAAGTATGTAAAAGATGGAAGAAGTAGAGTATGTGAAGAATATGAAGGTCCTCTTAAAACTGTTGGGATCCATAACCCATGGAGGACGCTTAGATGAGAAGGAGTGGAAGGAAGTGATAACAAGTAAAAGAGGACTTTTGAAGGGCGCCAAGGTTTTGGAAGATGCAGAAGCATGTTATAAGGATACAAGGAAGTTATGGAAGTTATTGTGGATTGAACATCGTGAAGTGTATGCATGTATACTGACAAGATGACACTGGCAGAAGCTGCTGCACCCGTGCCTATGCTGACACATTCCAGATACCCACACAGACCCACCACCCTGTGTCCAGTTCTCAATATGGATGGCACACATTACACTCCAGTGAACCAGGGTGCACCCACTTCGTCTCAAGCTGCCATCTTAGCACAGACCAGGCCCTGCTCTGCAGCAGTATCCGGAATATACATGAACAGGGACAGGGATGAAAGAGGAGATGGAGAAGAGGAGGCTGCCGAAGAAGAATATCAGATGGCATGGGGACAGGAGAATTTCCCAGTTGGGCCTGTAGCTAGGCCAAAAATTCCACAGTATCTCTCCCCAGCGTCAGTAGATCCCCTCTCATCACTAGAAAATCATGGAGGCATGCCTTTAATGAAGACAGAACTGTCACAATTGGGAGCAGCAGGTGGAGACGAGCAGACACATCACCGGCTACAGTCTACTTCCCTGACACAGCACACTCCCAGGATAGGGGAGGTGGGAGACAGACCTTATCCATGTACGGGGGTACGCAGGCCACAACAGGTAGCTCTACGCACGGCTCAGATCAATCACACCAACTGGCACAGTATGAAGACCCTCCACAGCATGTTTCCCGTCCTAGGTGAGGCAGATATGTCTCCTGGAAGCCTCAGGAAGCTTCCACATTGGTGAACACCTTACTGTACCCTGACAAGCAACCTATGCCCTTTCACCGGAAGATGAGCCATATTCAGAAGACTCAGGCTGCCTCATGGGAAGATCTTATGGGATTGGCTTCTACCTGCGCCACGAGTACCCGTCTTCCAGAGAGTCTGGAAATCTACAAAGAGCCCATGATCCCAATGTGAAATGAAATGGGGTGAACGGCCACAGAATGGACATGACTCTGGCTGAACTGCAGGAGATGGCGGCGACACAACAGCAGCAGATCGAGGCCCCGCAGCTAATGCTGGCTACAAAGGAGCAGCGCTTGAAGTACCTGAAGCAGCAGGACCAGCGTCAGCAGCAGCAGGCCAGGGAGCAGGAAAAGCTGAAACGTCTGCGGGAGATTGCAGAAAATCAGGAGGCAAAGCTGAAGAAAGTGTGGGCCCTGAAAGGCCACGTGGAGCAGAGGAGGCTCAGCAATGGCAGGCTAGTTGAGGAAATCGAACAGATGAATAACATGTTCCAACAGAAGCAGAAAGAACTGATGGTGGCCGTGACCAAAGTGGAAGAAATGAGTCGCCAGCTGGAAATGCTGAAGAAAGGACGAATCGAGGGTCTATCACAACAACCAGTGTGCTGTCGCTGAACTCGACCGTCTCTACAATCGTCTCTGCTTCAGTTGAGGAACAAGCTGAATCAGGAGCAGAATGCCAAACTGCAGCAGCAGGGGGAGACTTGAACAAGCGCAACTCCGAGGTGGCCGCCATGGACACGCGTGTCAACGAGCTACGGGATTGGCTCTAGAAGAAGAAGGTGGATCTGCAGAAAAAGGAGAAAGTGTAGAGAAGTTTTACTACCGGCTGAATCAGATGTTCACAGACCTGGGATTTCATCACCATGAGAAGTCCCATAGCCAGATAAGGATACAACCTTTCGTCCAAGGTCTTCTTGAACCCGTACAGAAGCAGGTTCAGACGATGAGACCTGAAAACAGACGATTGGACCCAGATATTATATTTAAAGTGGCAAGGGGCATAGAAATGAACAGGCCTTCAAAACCTCCCCAGAACTGTAATGTTATGGTGTCGCAGAACCCAGGAAACAGGGGAGGACCAAGAAGTGGAGTCACCTGTTACGATTGTGGGAAGATAGGCCACATAAGGAGGAGCAGGATTTCCCTCCACCGCCACCCGCCCCCTCCACCCAGCTATAGGACATAGGCAAGCCGGATCCACCAACTTACAATGTGCTCTGGAAAGCCAACAGACAAGCTTGCGGCCCGACTCCTACTGTATGTATGAGGTAGAAGGAAGATCCATCCCCTTCTCATTGGATACCGGTGCAGCCAGAAGCGTGATAAGATTTGCTGACTTACCTGACTCAGACTACCTCACAGAAGAAACCATCCCATGTGTGGGTGTTGATGGAGTCATCAACTATGACCCGCCCATTGCGTGTCAGCCTGCAACGCACAAAGAGCATGTTATCTAGATTGGTGGTGTCCAACACCTGTCCAGTGAACCTACTGGGAACTGACTGACTGACGAAGTTACACACCAACAACTCCTTTCAGGAAAATGGTACTGTCACACTTACTACTGCTCTGGACCAGAAAGACGTTTCACGGGTTTTCGGCCTCTTTCACTTTGCTGAGACAATACAACCTACGGAAGCAGCCAGGCTTTCACAGATGCCAGACATCCTGTCGGCCCAAGGCCCTGAAGACATTGGAAGGCTCCCAGTCCAGCCAGTGGAAGTCAAGCTTAAACCAGGAGCCCGCTTACCCCGTAAGCCCCAGTACTGTCTCTCCATTGCCCAATCGGATGCTATCACAGAACAATTGACATCCTATGTTAAGTCCCTCTGTCACACATCATTTTTAGTTAGATATTATTTATTTATTTAGCACCATTAATTCCATCGTTCTGTACATGAGAAGGGGTAACATACAAAATACAGACATAGGTAACCGTTAGGGATGGGCGAATCTACTCGCTAGGACTCGTTACTCGGCGAGTAGTAAGGGACTCGCAGGACTCGGTAGTCTGCGAGTTTCCCAGTGATTACTCGCACGAGTCCAATGCAAATCAATATCAATCCTAGTTTTGTCAGAAACGCTGACAACACTAGGATTGCCATTGTTTGCATTAGACTCGTGCGAGTAATCACTGGCTACTGTGCCAGTGATAGCAGGGAAACTCGCAGATAACTGCTGTTTCTTTGCGAGCCGAGTCCAGCTGTCTTCTCTGTGCAGCTCCAGGGTCCTAGAGCCCGCCTGCTCACAGACATTATGTAGCAGTGCTGAGATTGTTCTCAGTCTGCTCATTCCCTGTGTACAGACATGAATGTCTGTGCACAGAGATGATGTAGCAGTGCTGAGATTGTTCTCAGTCTGCTCATTCCCTGTGTACAGACATGAATGTCTGTGCACAGAGATGATGTAGCAGTGCTGAGATTGTTCTCAGTCTGCTCATTCCCTGTGTACAGACATGAATGTCTGTGCACAGAGATGATGTAGCAGAGCTGAGATTGTTCTCAGTCTGCTCATTCCCTGTGTACAGACATGAATGTCTGTGCACAGAGATGATGTAGCAGAGCTGAGATTGTTCTCAGTCTGCTTATTCCCTGTGCATAGACATCTATATTTATGCTCAGGGGATGTAGCAGAGAGGACATCGCGTTTTGGACTGCGTCGGACGGAAGAGGATTTTTTTAATTAAAGATGGAGTCCCTAATGGCTTTTTTTTTTATTTCTAATAAAAAATTTTCCTTGTGTTGTGTTTTTTTTAAAACAATTTAATAGAAATTCATGGCGGTCATGTCTAATATTGGCGTGACCGCCATAAATTTCGGGCTTAGGGCCAGCTGATAATACAAAGCTGGCCCTAACCTCTTTATTACCCAGCGTGCCACCGCTACCAGGGCCGCTGGAAGAGCGGGGTTCAGCGCCAGAGGATGGCGCTTCAATGAACGCGCCATCTTCTGGGGCGGCTGCGGGCTGCAATTTGCAGCGGGGGGTGCCCAGAAAGCTTGGGCATCCCTGCGCTGCGGATTCCAGCCCCCAGCTGCTTAGCTGTACCTGGCTAGACATAGAAATTGCGCGGAGCCCCACGCATTTTTTTTTTATTATTTCATGAATTTCAGAGTCAGAGTCTCAGAGTCAGAATCTCAGAATTTCATGAAATAATTAAAAAAAAATGCGTGGGGCTCCGCGCAATTTCTATGTCTAGCCAGGTACAGCTAAGCAGCTGGGGGCTGGAATCCGCAGCGCAGGGATGCCCAAGTTTTCTGGGCACCCCCCGCTGCAAATTGCAGCCCGCAGCCGCCCCAGAAGATGGCGCGTTCATTGAAGCGCCATCCTCTGGCGCTGAACCCCGCTCTTCCAGCGGCCCTGGTAGCGGTGGCACGCTGGGTAATAGAGGTTAGGGCCAGCTTTGTATTATCAGCTGACCCTAAGCCCGAAATTTATGGCGGTCACGCCAATATTAGACATGACCGCCATGAATTTCTATTAAATTGTTTTAAAAAAAACACAAACAAGGAAAATTTTTTATTAGAAATAAAAAAAAAAGCCATTAGGGACTCCATCTTTAATTAAAAAAATCCTCTTCCGTCCGACGCAGTCCAAAACGCGATGTCCTCTCTGCTACATCCCCTGTGCATAAATATAGATGTCTGTACACAGGGAATAAGCAGACTGAGAATAATCTCAGCTCTGCTACATCATCTCTGTGCACAGACATTCATGTCTGTACACAGGGAATGAGCAGACTGAGAACAATCTCAGCACTGCTACATCAGGCAGCAGGCAGGCTCTAGGACCCTGGAGCTGGCAGCCTGTACAGAGGAGACAGGATCTTATCTGTGCGAGTCAGCAATTACTTACAAAGTAAACGAGCAATGCAAATAAATGACAAAACTAGGATTGCTTCAGGCTGAAGCTTCCGAGACACATCTGCGATTTGTAAATCTCACACTACTCGCTATTACTCGCTTCCCCATTCATTAACATTAGACTCGCTAGACTCGCAACGAGTAGCGAGTCCTGTGCTCGGACTCGCTAGAGTCAAGCGATTCCGAGTAATTTAGGATTCGCCCATCACTAGTAACCGTGAACAAATTAGAAATGACAGACTGGTACTGAGAGGAGAGGACCCTGCCCTCATGGGCTTACAATCTATAGGATGACATTTTAGTAGCTTGAGGGCTGAAGAAAGAATGGATTCTGGAAACATTTTTGAGCTGGAGACAACAGGAGTTTCGATGTACGGTTTGAAGGAACAGGCAGAGTCAAGAATTACTCCGAAGCAATGGATTTCAGGTGCAGGTGAGAGTGTGATGCCATTAACTCAGATAGATAGATCAGGAAGGGAAGATATGTGAGAAGGAGGAAAGATAATAAGTTATGATTTGTCAACGTTGAGTGTTAGGAGGTTAAAGGAGAAGAAGGAAGAAGGAGGATATGGTTGATAAACATTCCAGGATTCTGGACAGCAAGGTAGTAAAATCTGGGCCAGAGAGGTAGATCTGAGTGTCATCGTCGTACATGTGATACTGGAAGCCATGGGTCTGTATGAGTTGACCTAGGCCAAAGGTATAAATGGAGAAGAGTAGGGGTCCCAGGACAGAGTCTTGCGGGACTCCAACAGAGAAAGGGTGGAATAAGGAGATAGTGTGGGAGTGGGAAATGCTAAATTTGTTGTCTGAAAGGTATGGCTGTAAGTCATTAGTAATTTTGGTCAGGGCAGTTTTGGTGGAGTGGTGGGGCTGGAAGCCAGTTTGTAGGTTGTCAAAGAGAAAGTTAAATTAAAGGTGGAAGGAAAATTAAGCATGGACATGCTGCTCAAAGAGTTTGTAAGTAAATGGGAGCAGTGATATGGGGTGGTAGCTGGGGATAGCAGTTGGGTTGAGGTTTGGCTTTTTGAGGATAGGCGTGATCGAGTCATTTTTAAAGGGATTCTGTCAGGTCAAAAATCCATATATAACCGCTATCATTTTCTAATTCATTTCTCTAAACACTCTCTATACATGGATTTCTATGACTTAAATATTTATGCTTCCTTCCTATCCTGTGTAAACTTCAAAATAAGATTAATTCCATCTGTCAGTCACAGAAAACACTCTGCTGCCCACTCACAAGTGAGTGAATATTCAAGCATCATTACACTCTCCTGCCCTCCTCTTTGATCTGTCTGTTGTGTGACTCATGATTGCAGAGTCTGCAGACAGAGCAGAAGGGAGGGGGGAGGAGGTGTGTGCTTAGCTGTCATTGTGTGTATGAGACATACAGTATGTATAGTGTGTGCAGTCTGAGATATTTCTATGTGATTATAAGAACATTTTGATCATCAGCAGATATACACATTACAAGTATGCAGGAAAACCAATGCTCCTATAATTGAAATATCTTACACAGTGCACACACTGCAGGACAAAACATCTGCCCTCCCAGAACAAAGAACAGAGGGGAGGGACAGAACACCAGCTTGGGTGGGTGTGGATATTTAAGTAACACGTATTCTGCAACATTTTACTAATCACTACTAATCTTATATGTCTGTACTGAGCCACTCTGGGGAGAACTCAAGAGCGCAATTCATCCAAGAGAGCCCAGGAATATACAGGAATTGGAGGCTTTTTGCCAGGAAGAATGTGCAGCTTTACCATCTGAGAAAATAAAGAGCCTCATCCACATCCCCTCCATTTCCTACCTAGGTTTCATATTAGGGTCAGCAAGAGTGAGGTATCCTGCTTGAGACATAGGTGTGAAACCTATCTAGGGTGGTCAAGAGATCTGAGGAGATGCGGAAGATTTCGCTAGGAGAGTCCCTTTCCCTAGATCCATGAATTCCCTTCCCTGTTGCTGTACGTGAGTTAATTCCCTATACCTCATTTGACTCCTTGAAGTGATTTCACTACTGCATAGAGCTCCTGCATCACCTAATTCTTTGAAAACGCCAGCGGTAAAAAGAGTCTTTTTACCACCGGCTTTCCCGCTGGCTTTTTCAAACAATCAGCTGATGCATCAGCTAATTGTTTGAATTAGCCAGCGGTAAATTTGAACAATCCAGCGGGCTCACTTCCAGCAGGCGGAAGGGAGGCAGAGAACAATGGAATAGGGCAGGGAGTAGAAAATCATTTGGGGGTGGAGGACGGGTGGGGAATGGAGGATCGGACAGGGAACAAGGCAGGGAGCATGCATCAGCTGATTGTTTAAAAGAGCCGACATTTTTTACTGCTCGATTACAAAACAATCATGCATCCATTTCAGCCTTTTCCTCAGGCACTTTGTAGGGTCCAGCAGCATAATGCTCACATTTCCGAGTAACGAGTAGCCCGAATACCGTACTATTCTGTGAGTAGCAAATTGTAATGAGTATACTCGCACATCCCTAAGGGTACCGTTACACGTCGCAACATTGCATGCAATTTCACTTGCAACTTACTGGTTGCAGTGAAATCATGGACACATTGTTTCATTTGTACACAGCAACAAGATAGAACAATGTGTCCATAATTTCACTGCAACCAGCAAATTGCCAGTGAAATTGCATGCAATGTTGCGACATGTAACGGTACCCTAAGTGTGACCCATTAGCGCTTTCCAAAAATTGATACAATCTTTAGTAATTGTTTTATTGGAATTTTAAGAGGAGAAACCCGATGAGATTGCAGCTATTACATTAGGTTCTGAGTGCTAACCCTATTACTTGCAATTATAATGTATGTTTGTATTCTCACAAAAATTAAACACTTCTGGCAAATATGACCAATTGTGTCCACTGACCACTAAAGATAAGAGACAACATTCACCTTCAGTTGCACCAGCCAACCATGCAATAGGCCAATGAAGTAAGTTGCTGTATCTTTAAATTGTTTCAAGGGCTGTACAATATCAAAGGGTGAGGTCATACATAGGGATGGGCGAATCTACTCGCTAGGACTCGTTACTCGGCGAGTAGTAAGGGACTCGCAGGACTCGGTACTCTGCGAGTTTCCCAGTGATTACTCGCACGAGTCCAATGCAAATCAATATCAATCCTAGTTTTGTCAGAAACGCTGACAAAACTAGGATTGCCATTGTTTGCATTAGACTCGTGCGAGTAATCACTGGCTACTGTGCCAGTGATAGCAGGGAAACTCGCAGATAACTGCTGTTTCTTTGCGAGCCGAGTCCAGCTGTCTTCTCTGTGCAGCTCCAGGGTCCTAGAGCCCGCCTGCTCACAGACATTATGTAGCAGCGCTGAGATTGTTCTCAGTCTGCTCATTCCCTGTGTACAGACATGAATGTCTGTGCACAGAGATGATGTAGCAGTGCTGAGATTGTTCTCAGTCTGCTCATTCCCTGTGTACAGACATGAATGTCTGTGCACAGAGATGATGTAGCAGTGCTGAGATTGTTCTCAGTCTGCTCATTCCCTGTGTACAGACATGAATGTCTGTGCACAGAGATGATGTAGCAGAGCTGAGATTGTTCTCAGTCTGCTCATTCCCTGTGTACAGACATGAATGTCTGTGCACAGAGATGATGTAGCAGAGCTGAGATTGTTCTCAGTCTGCTTATTCCCTGTGCATAGACATCTATATTTATGCACAGGGGATGTAGCAGAGAGGACATCGCGTTTTGGACTGCGTCGGACGGAAGAGGATTTTTTTAATTAAAGATGGAGTCCCTAATGGCTTTTTTTTTTATTTCTAATAAAAAATTTTCCTTGTGTTGTGTTTTTTTTAAAACAATTTAATAGAAATTCATGGCGGTCATGTCTAATATTGGCGTGACCGCCATAAATTTCGGGCTTAGGGCCAGCTGATAATACAAAGCTGGCCCTAACCTCTTTATTACCCAGCGTGCCACCGCTACCAGGGCCGCTGGAAGAGCGGGGTTCAGCGCCAGAGGATGGCGCTTCAATGAATGCGCCATCTTCTGGGGCGGCTGCGGGCTGCAATTTGCAGCGGGGGGTGCCCAGAAAGCTTGGGCATCCCTGCGCTGCGGATTCCAGCCCCCAGCTGCTTAGCTGTACCTGGCTAGACATAGAAATTGCGCGGAGCCCCACGCATTTTTTTTTTATTATTTCATGAATTTCAGAGTCAGAGTCTCAGAGTCAGAGTCTCAGAGTCAGAATCTCAGAATTTCATGAAATAATTAAAAAAAAATGCGTGGGGTTCCGTGCAATTTCTATGTCTAGCCAGGTACAGCTAAGCAGCTGGGGGCTGGAATCCGCAGCGCAGGGATGCCCAAGCTTTCTGGGCACCCCCCGCTGCAAATTGCAGCCCGCAGCCGCCCCAGAAGATGGCGCGTTCATTGAAGCGCCATCCTCTGGCGCTGAACCCCGCTCTTCCAGCGGCCCTGGTAGCGGTGGCACGCTGGGTAATAGAGGTTAGGGCCAGCTTTGTATTATCAGCTGACCCTAAGCCCGAAATTTATGGCGGTCACGCCAATATTAGACATGACCGCCATGAATTTCTATTAAATTGTTTTAAAAAAAACACAACACAAGGAAAATTTTTTATTAGAAATAAAAAAAAAAGCCATTAGGGACTCCATCTTTAATTAAAAAAATCCTCTTCCGTCCGACGCAGTCCAAAACGCGATGTCCTCTCTGCTACATCCCCTGTGCATAAATATAGATGTCTATGCACAGGGAATAAGCAGACTGAGAACAATCTCAGCTCTGCTACATCATCTCTGTGCACAGACATTCATGTCTGTACACAGGGAATGAGCAGACTGAGAACAATCTCAGCACTGCTACATCAGGCAGCAGGCGGACTCTAGGACCCTGGAGCTGGCAGCCTGTACAGAGGAGACAGGATCTTATCTGTGCGAGTCAGCGATTACTTACAAAGTAAACGAGCAATGCAAATAAATGACAAAACTAGGATTGCTTCAGGCTGAAGCTTCCGAGACACATCTGCGATTTGTAAATCTCACACTACTCGCTATTACTTGCTTCCCCATTCATTAACATTGGACTCGCTAGACTCGCAACGAGTAGCGAGTCCTGTGCTCGGACTCGCTAGAGTCAAGCGATTCCGAGTAATTTAGGATTCGCCCATCACTAGTCATACATTAAGTATTTTATCCTGAAAAAAAAACATCGACATAAAAATTTGCAGCAAAATCCTCAAAGTAAACAAAATCTCCTCTAAGGTCATCAAAGCAACACTATCAGAAGTATATTTCGTTCTTTTAATTAATTATATTTAATCTCCATAATTAATTACTGGCATTACTATACAAAATAATCATTTTCTTCTTCACCTAAAAGACTCATGATATTATGCAGTTATTAAGAATATTTCTTTTAGGATTAAGTTGCTATGGAAACTTAACCTATGCAGAAATAGTTTGCAGATTTGAATGTCTTTCTACCTCAGCTACTTCTTATTAGGGAACGCTCACATCTGTGTATATAAAATCACTCAGATTCTCAGTCAGAAGAGTTGGTGAGTGTCAAGTCATTCCATATCTCTGGTAAAGATAGAAGGGAAAACTGGTTCACTCTGCGCCACCAAATTAAGAATGTTCCGTCCGTGTGCTTTTCTTTATGATTTATTTTTGCCGACTCGTTTTGTAGCCTGATGTTATATAGTACCCCTTATAAAGCTGTTTTGTCGTGTGTGTAATGTAAATGGTCCTGAGGAAGTAGCAGGAGGCTACGAAAAGTGTCGGTACAACTAAAACATAAAGATAAACACCATTCTTTATTTGGTGTCGCAGAGTAAACCCCTTTGTTTCCCCTTCTATGTTTACCATTGAGCGTTCCATATAGGGATCTGCAGCAGCCATGTATGCTATATGCTGTCTAAGTCGGTTGTAACTCATACAACCAAGTAAGGTGAGTCAAACCACACATATCTTGTGAAAGTGTACCACGGATAAAACCCTATGTGTGCTCCCCTCACTCCTTTTTAGCAAGTAATTCCATATATTATACAAGTATGGACATTTTCTTCTTGTCTAGCATTCGTATGTCATGCAAGGCTAAGCGAGTGTGTGATTTTATTTTTGCCTCGCACCAGCTATCATTCGAGTGCTATTGGAGTGTGTGATTTTTTTCCCCTCTCCTTGTATTCATATGACATGCATATGACATACATATTTAATCCCTATGCAATGTGTTTTTAACATCTTTTACATACTATGAGACCATGGTCACATGAGTGTATAGCATCCGATTAGAGAGCATCAAATTTTGATGTTAATGTAATTATGTTAATGACACTCTGCTGTGAGTGTGAGCTAAGTTTCTTTCCCTGTATTCCGGTTCTCTAGCATGTGAAAATTAGATCACAGGTAAGGAGAAAGAGAGTTTAATCCTAATTTTGTCCACTGCCTATCTCTGCGTATATCGGACTGCAGTGTGAAATATCAGAGTGCAGTCCGATGTTTCACTCCCCTCATAGATTTGTATGGGTGCACGTGATCCAAAATGCACTGACAATAGCAGCATGCTGTAATTTCTTCCTCAGTCCGATGAGGGCTGAGAGAGAAATTGCATATCGGAACACGCCAATAAAACCACATTATTCCGAGTGCAATGCGATTTTTTCTCACAGTGTAGTTGACTCGCCCCTGGCAGGGATCGTGGTGTACTCGAAACCGGGTCCTCTCGTCATTGTCTGGGGCTACGGGATGTCATGGTGGCATGACCAGGTCCGTGTTCCCCTCGTCAGGCAAGCAGTTAAAAGGTGAATTGTAAAAATGGAGGAAAATAAAAGTTTAAAAAAAATAATAAAAGCGTGTCGTGATGCCACCCGTGGAATACGGCTGGTATAGCCATGGCTGCGGTCGGGACCCATGGGGTATGATGGGAGCAGCAGCGTGGGTGGTTCAGCTCTCCACAGGAAGAGCAGTTGCCCAGGGCAACCAAATAGTCTTGATCTTAAGGACCTTCAGGCCAAGTTTCGGTCTGAATGTCCTGAAGAAAAACGTGCAGCTGCAGAAACCCAGCTTGACAAAGTCCTTGAAGACTGCGTAAAAAAAATCAGAGATACTCAAACGAAAAAGTACACACGTGATCTGAGAGATTGGCAATCCGGCTCTATGTACCAGTGGCGGCGTCCCATGCCTAATTATGGGCAACTCCCACTACGCCCCAGCACTTCCACGGTGTCCATCTCCTCCTTGAGTGATCAATCTGATGTGTCTGTATCTTCAATTGTAATGAGGTCAGGGATGACTTTACAGCACAAATTAGATACTACCTTCAAACCCAATCGACGATACGGAGGACAGGGAGGCAAGAGAGGGACAAAGGTAATTAACCTGAGCAAATATGCTCTAACACCTTACGATATATCTCTTCTGGAGAGGGGTCTGTCCTTTGCTCCGGTAGCCCGGTTTAACAGGTTTTTGGCCATTAAGGACCTCCATCTATTTGCGAGGTCCTTGCTGTTCAAACGACATTTTTTTGACTCTGTTAAGAATTCTCTCTTTCCAACAGAAAAAGAAGAAGTGACCTTGGAGGATCTGGAGGACCTGGCCACTGAACAGACGGCTGACGGAGGTAAGATCCCTCCTAACATCCGTCCACGCTCTAAGAGTTTCCCTTTGCTCTCCACTTGCCCAAGTAATGATTTATTTGTGCAGGTGGCAAGCAAACCTTTTGAAAAAATACCTGAACACATTCAGAAAGACAATCTGAATAGCAAGGAACGTGCAAGGTTAAGGGAGCTATGGGATCTGCCCGACATAGTAATAAAACCAGCCGACAAAGGTGGTAGTGTTGTTGTTTGGCCAGTTGATAAGTATGAGAGGGAGGCATACAGGCATCTGAATAATAAAACCTGTTATAAGAAATTGACTTATAACCCGTCTGCCTCCTTCTCTGAGCAATTGTCTGTAATATTAAAAGTGGCGAACGACAGCGGTACCATCACCAATAAATTAATGTCGGCACTTGTCGTGGCGGATCCCGTGGTTCCCACCTTGTACTTCCTGCCCAAGGTCCATAAAGACCCGGTGACACCACCGGGAAGACCTATTGTGTCAGGATCGGGAAACTACTTGGAAAATGTGGGCAAGTGGATCGACTCAAAATTACAGCCGTTAGTGGCCGGTCTTCCATCCTTCATCAAGGATACCAATGAATTCTTAAAGAAGGTAGACTCCCTCCAGATTGAAGATGAAGCTATTCTGGCTACTTGTGATATAGAGTCTCTGTACACAAGTATTAGACATGATGATGGCCTTAGAGCCACTAAATATTTCCTGGGGATGTCGGAGCTACCAGCGGACATCACCTCTCTTGTCATGGAGCTCTTGGAATTCAGCCTTACACATAACTTTTTTGTATTTAAGGGGTCCTTTTTTCTGCAGCTCCAGATAACAGCTATGGGGGCATTCTTTGCTCCCTCATATCCAAATCTGTTCCTGGGGCTGTGGGAAAGGGACCTCTACATGTCAGATCGGCTGCCGTCGATGTGCCGTGTCAACTTGTGGGCACGGTACATCGACGACATCTTTGTTATCTGGCATGGATCGGAATTTGAATTCCATAGTTTGATTGACTTACTAAATGACAATGATGTCAATGTCAAGATTACATAGCACATGGATAGAAATAAGGCTGATTTCCTCGATGTTTCCGTGGTGAGGGGGGAGGGTGGCTGCCTCTGCACCGACATCTTCAGGAAACCAACATCATCTAATGCCCTTCTCCATGCCTCCTCGTCCCATCCTGCGTATATGATACGTGAGGTCCCGGTGGGCCAATTCCTCCGACTCAAGAGGATTTGCTCCACTGAGACTGACTATGCCCACCGTGCGGAGGAACTAAAAGAACGGTTCCTGGCACAGGGGTATAGCCATCGTGCCGTCAAGTTTGCCGCCAATAGAGCCAAGCATGCTACGCGAAACGACCTGTTGTACAGCACGAGACCTCGGGCATGAGATGGTCACGTTAGATTTGTGACAACATTCCATGGCCAATTTGACCAGATGAGGAATTGTTTGGACAGGGCATGGCCAATATTACTTACCGATAGTACCCTGTCCAAAATACTTCCATCTAGACCAATGGTTGCAGATAGACGGTCCAGGAATCTCCGTGACCACCTTGTACCTAGTCACTATACGAAAAATGCACGTACTACTTTTTTGGATCACATCCCTAGGACATTGGGCTGTACCCCCTGTGGGAGGTGCATCTCTTGTCCCAATATAGAAAGAGTACATACATTTTCGAATGCTGCATGTACAAAAACCTACCATATTCTTAAAAAGATCTCGTGTGGTACTGCGGGTGTTATATATTATGCTACATGCCCGTGCCCCAAAATCTATGTGGGCTTAACTACACGGGCCTTCAAGATCCGTGTACGCGAGCATGTTTTGGCGATTGAGGGGGCAAAGGGATGCGAAGACCCTAAGATCCTTAAGACACTGCCAAGGCACTTTTTTGAGTGTCACCAATCTCGTGTTGACCTCTTGAAGGTGAGGGGGATTGACTCCGTGGACCTGGGGATTCGTGGTGGGCCATTGGCCAAACGAGTTGCCATGTTGGAAACTAAGTGGATCTGGTTACTCGGAACTCTGCGCACCAATGGGTTAAATGAGAATATTAGTTACACCCCATATCTCTGATCTGCACTGTCCTGTTTCTGTATTTGTTACCTGTAATTAACCAGGTTTTTAATTTAATCTTTTTTTATAGGCATGCCAGACCCTTGTCTGCATTTGCTGAGGACCTTATTCACTATATACGAACTTTAGACCGTACAAATCATGGACTGACATCTGGACTTTTATCTTATCAATACATTGTGGAACGTTATTTAGATGTATATGTCCTATCATATATAATAAAAGCCGAAGGCCACTTCCGGAATACTACTTCCGTGATGGCCTTTGGACACATGGTCCTGATGTCACCACTGCGCGGTCCCCCGGCTACAAGGAGCGGCGGAGGAACGTTCCGCTCTCGGAAGTTCCGTCCGCCCTCCAGCCTCTCCCCTCCACCCACCACCGTACCTAGCGGGGGGCAGGGGGCCGAGCGCCCCGTGCCCCAAGCCATGAGGGGCCCATTGCCCCCACCCCCTGGGGGACCCCGTGCTGCCAGCCGCCCGCCGCGCGCCTGGAGAGGAGGGAGGACGGGACTTCCTGTCCTGCCCCTCTGCCCGCCCCTCCTCTCCTCCTACACCAGCCGCACGCCGCCCGCGGTGAGTCTGCACCCACCCAGCTACGCCTCTGCTCTCCAGCCTCCCCTGCCCTTCAGCCTCCCCTGCCCTCCAGCCTTCCCTGCCGTCCAGCCTCTCCAGCCTCCCCTGCCCTCCAGCCTCTTCAGCCTCCCCTGCCCTCCAGCCTCCCCTGCCCTCCAGCCTCTCCAGCCTCCCCTGCCCTCCAGCCTCCCCTGCCCTCCAGCCTCTCCAGCCTCCCCTGCCCTCCAGCTTCCCCTGCCCTCCAGCCTCTCCTGCCCTCCAGCCTCTCCAGCCTCCCCTGCCCTCCAGCCTCTTCAGCCTCTCCTGCCTCCCCTGCCTCCCCTGCCTCTCCAGCCTCCCCAGCCTCTCCAGCCTCCCCAGCCTCCCCTGCCTCCTCAGCCTCTCCAGCCTTCCCTGCCCTGCAGCCTCTCCCCTCCCGCCTCCGCTCTCCCCTCCAGCCTCCGCTCTCCCCTCCACCCACCTCTCTCCCCTCCAGCCTCTCCCCTCCAGCCTCCGCTCTCCCCTCCCGCCTCCGCTCTCCCCTCCAGCCTCCGCTCTCCCCTCCAGCCTCCGCTCTCCCCTCCAGCCTCTCCCCTCCCGCCTCCCCTCTCCCCTCCCACCTCCCCTCTCCCCTCCCGCCTCTCCCCTCCCGCCTCCGCTCTCCCCTCCAGCCTCCACTCTCCCCTCCAGCCTCCACTCTCCCCTCAAGCCTCCGCCCTTCAGCCTCCGCTCTCCTGTCCAACCTCCGCTCTCCCCTCTAGCCTCCGCTCTCCCCTCCAGCCTCCGCCCTCCAGCCTCCGCTCTCTCCTCCAGCCTCCGCTCTCCCCTCCAGCTACCGCTCTCACCTCCAGCCTCTCCCCTCCAGCCACCGCTCTCCCCTCCAGCCTCTCCCCTCCCACCTCCGCTCTCCCCTCACGCCTCCGCTCTCCCCTCCAGCCTCCGCTCTCCCCTCCCTCCTCCGCTCTCCCCTCCAGCCTCCGCTCTCCCCTCCAGCCTCTCCCCTCCCGCCTCCGTTCTCCCCTCCAGCCTCTCCCCTCCCGCCTCCGCTCTCCCCTCCAGCCTCCACTCCACCCTCCAGCCTCCACTCTCCCCTCAAGCCTCCTCCCTCCAGCCTCCGCTCTCCCCTCCAGCCTCCGCTCTCCCGTCTAGCCTCCGCTCTCCCCTCCAGCCTCCGCCCTCCAGCCTCCGCCTCTCCCCTCCAGCCTCCGCTCTCCCCTCCAGCCACCGCTCTCACCTCCAGCCTCTCCCCTCCAGCCACCGCTCTCCCCTCCAGCCTCTCCCCTCCCGCCTCCGCTCTCCCCTCATGCCTCCGCTCTCCCCTCCAGCCTCCGTTCTCCCCTCCAGCCTCTGCTCTCCCCTCCAGCCTCTGCTCTCCCCTCCAGCCTCTCCCCTCCCGCCTCCACTCTCCCCTCCCGCCTCTCCCCTCCCGCCTCTCCCCTCCCGCCTCCGCTCTCCCCTCCCGCCTCTGCTCTCCCCTCCAGCCTCTGCTCTCCCCTCCAGCCTCCACCCTCCAGCCTCCGCTCTCCCCTCCAGCCTCTCCCCTCCCGCCTCCCCTCTCCCCTACAGCCTCTGATCTCCCCTCCAGCCTCCGCTCTCCCCTCCAGCCTCCGTCCTCCCCTCCAGCCACCGCTCTCCTCTCCAGCCTCCGCTCTCCCCTCCAGCCTCTGCCCTCCAGCCTCCCCTCTCCCCTCCAGCATCTCCCCTCCTGCCTCCGCTCTCCCCTCCAGCCTCTCCCCTCCAGCCTCCCCCCTCCAGCCTCTGCTCTCCCCTCCAGTCTCTCCCCACCCACCTCCGCTCTCCCCTCGAGCCACCGCCCTCCACTCCAGCCTCTCCCCTCCAGCCTCCGCTCTCCCCTCCAGCCTCTCCCCTCCAGCCTCTGCTCTCCCCTCCAGCCTCCGCCCTCCAGCCTCCACTGTCCCCTCCAGCCTCCGCTCTCCCCTCCAGCCTTCGCTCTCCCCTCCAGCCTCCGCTCTCCCCTCCAGCCTCCGCTCTCCCCTCCAGCCTCCGCTCTCCCCTCTGCCCTCCGCCCTCCCCTGTCCTCTGCCCTCCCTTGTCCTCTGCCCTCCAGCCTCCCCTGTCATCTGCCCTCCAGCCTCCCCTGTCCTCTGCTCTCCAGCCTCCCCTGTCCTCTGCTCTCCAGCCTCCCCTGTCCTCTGCTCTCCAGCCTCCCCTGTCCTCTGCCCTCCAGCCTCCCCTCTCCTCTGCCCTCCAGCCTCCGCTCTACCCTCCAGCCTCTGCTCTCCCCTCCAGCCTCTCCCCTCCAGCCTCCGCTCTCCCCTCCAGCCTCTGCTCTCCCCTCCAGCCTCTCCCCTCCCGCCTCCGCTCTCCCCTCCCGCCTCTCCACTCCCACCTCCGCTCTCCCCTCCAGCCTCCGCTCTCCCCTCCAGCCTCCGCTCTCCCCTCCAGCGTCCGCTCTCCCCTCCAGCCTCCGCTCTCTCCTCCAGCCTCTGCTCTGCCCTCCAGCCTCCGC